>CM072516.1:74340587-74380587 GCA_036898135.1 Oncomelania hupensis
ACGCAGGGGACGGCTGAGGCTTCACCCCAACTACTCGAATCCCCGGTTACAAAAACAAAATAGAATACAAACATCATTATAAATTATTAACAAAACATATACATGTAAAATGCCTATACTGCTAAATAATACAATCATAGGAAGCCCTAGTGACCACCCGGCAGAAAGCGTCCAACACTCCCAAGCTGATCCAACAGACCTCATACACAAACAAGGAGTCTTGTCCAGGAAGAGTTTTCAAGAAAAAAGGTAGGTCATTGATCTAGCGAAGAAGAAGATAGTATAGCAGAGTAATAGGACAGAGCAGGAATGGGAAAGAGTAAATGAGGAAGACAGCGACAGTGGGAATTTAAAGCACTAAATTTCCATAAAGTGGGGATACTATTTATACTGAAAACCCCCGGCATTCCAACGGGGGTACTGTTGCCGCAGTGAATCTGTCTTACCTACAAAGGAAATACAGGTTTTCAACTGGGGCTTTCACTTTTCCCTTTATAGGTTTGAACAATCTACAGTGGCAAGATTGCTCATGACCCCAAGGGGTGACAGCACGAGAGGCCGGCCACTAATCTAGGTCATGTTCCTATGAAATCCGTGCAGGTGTTCTTGAAATATGGCTTCCAACGGGCTGATCGACAGTTCGATGTTTGGCTTGTTCAGACTTCGCCCGACTACAGGCAAATAAGTCTGGAAGTAGAAAAACTGCTGCCATAAAACAGACTTAATAGAAAGAACATGGGACAGTCCCAAGCCAAGCGTGAAACAGCGCCAGTAGGAGCTGTCAATCTGCTCCTACAGTTTGAAATGAGGCGTGAGGCAATGGTACTAGGAGCTGTCACCTGCACCTATGAGCCGACACATCCGGCATTAAGGAGTGATCCGAGCGACCAGGGAATCCATCGATCGCTAGTACTGATCCCTGCAACATCGCACTGAGAGAAATATTTCAACTACTGCTTGTGCTGCGTCTATGAAAAGAAATATCTCTCATCACACAGGTGGATCCATGTGTCTGCTTTTGTTTCATTGTTGATCGCACTAATGACACTTGGTTTTTAGAGCGCAGAACTCTTCCACAGAGTCAAGCTCAATGCGCACACTTAGCATCTGTTAATCAAACAACAGCCATTGGACACAAATAAACAGATGAGAATTTCACTCGTTTCTGGAAACTTTGCAAGGAAGAATCAGCCTCTACGCAAATAGGGCAGGAAAATCGAAATAACTCCGGATATTCCGGATGAAACCAAGAGCGGAAAAATTACTGACAGCTGCTACTTAAGTGGCATTTGTCACGCTGTTCGATGAAACAAAACCTTTCTGACAGCTCAGGAATAAATGATGCACGATGATTCTTTGCACTGGAAAGGGACATACCGATAGTATTACGGTATTGTTGTCATACTGCTGGGAATGGACAGATGTTCGGGTGCGGGTGTTCCGCTGATTTTGAAAAGAACTATGGCGGCTCAGATTGACGATGGTGGATGCAAGCAAGCCTAGTGGTGCTTACTGGGTGAATGTGTAATGGACACTCACCCGTCTAAAACATGAAGTCTGTGCGATGGAATGCGTGCGTGCACAGATTAGACCTCGGTTTATACTCTCATCTGTAAGGGGGCACTTGCCTGTGCGTCAGGGTCATGTAAATGGTTGTATAATATTCGGTACTCTAGGCCGTCAACCTTGATATTTTGAACCGCTGCCGGCAATGCAATCACTATTTTTGATTTAATTTAATAGATTTTATATAGTGCTTTTCCGGCTTTAGCACTGCTCAAGGCGCTAGCCGATACAGCATCTAACTCGAGCCGCCCGAAGCGCCCTCTTGCAATCTTTGGACGCATAGTCTGAGCACAATCCTGGGCAACCGGGGATTGTCTGAGCTCGTCTCCCATTGCCATCATCATTCCTTCTTTTGTGATTCAGACCACCGTCACCACACCGCAAGCCCCCAGCCCCCTCACTCCTTAGCTGCTCTCCTCCTCACCCTCCCTCGCTTTTTTTTTTTACTTGTAAATATTCTTTTTGATGTTTATATTGCGCCTTTGAAGAGTTTATTAGTGTCTTGCTTTTGTTTCACTACATTTCGTATGTATTTCGATGTTAACGTTAAGTATACATGTGTGAGGATTGCGCTTTGAACTGATTTCATTAGGAAAAAAGCGCTATATAAATACCCTTATTATTATTATTATTATTATTATTATTATTATTATTATTATTATTATTATTATTATGAAGAAGAAAAATTTAGATATACAATTGATTGATTAGGAAACAGCTCGTCTCCGGACACCGAATACCAATCTGGCATAGCAACACCAATCGTCGCTGGAAAACACCGAGCTAGTGTCCTTTTTTTTTTTCAAAATGCTTGATTGATTGATTGAAATACAAGTCAAGATAAATACAATATGCATGATTGGGAAGGCAACAGAAGATTCGTTTTTAATTCTGTTCCCAACTTGTTTACCGTAATCGGTGTGTTCCCGTTACCTACCCAAAACCCTTCCAAAGAATTTCCCGCTGAATCCCCTTCTTAGTATTTCATCCATTCTAGACCATTGGGTTCGGTTTTTTCCAGTGGGTCGTGTCTTATGCGTGTGCACTGTAAATGGTGAATAAATTTGTATTTAAAGCGGGTTTTTCTATTTACACAATATCATTTTATTTATTTTTGTGTGTCTGCTCAGAGCGCATACTGTGCAATACTGCGTATGCAATCAGTTTTTGGAATTTTAAAAGTTTGACCACGCTAAAGCAGGCTTAAAGCTGAAGTCACGCGAGTAACAATTCTGCTACTGTCACAAAGAAAGGGGTTGGGGGGATTGAGGGTAAGCTACTAATCTCTAGCACTGCATTGCCTCCCTTGTTTAGGCCAATATTGTGATGACATTCAAGAGACTAGAGCTGGAGAGACTAAATAAAAGAAAGACAGTCAAGGTGCAGACGAGAAAGATTGAAGGCTACACTAGTTGAGAAATTCACACAAGGGCCAGTCCAGAGAGGTATAATTTCTAACTAGGAGGTTTTATTTAAATCAAATTGGGTCGTCTGAGTTGAGTAATTCTAAGAGTGAGTCATTGGATATTGTCCGTATTGGTAGGGAGTAGCTCGGAGATATTCTGGGTTGGCGATTTCAGGGGTACTAGTGCTACTGAGGACTGTTATCATCACAGGGCAGGAGTGTATCTGAATGTCCAGAGTACTTCCAGATAATCAGGCGAGTGGTGATGCTCGTAGGGCTATAACTTAGCTCTGATTTCGAGGGCGGTGGTTGGTCCAAGATAGTCTGGGTGGACCGTTGACCAGGTTAGCGTGGCGTCAGTAGCGATGCGGGTCAGTCGGTCACTCTTCTTGCGCAATGACCTGTGGTGCAATCCTAGTTTGGAGATACAGGCGTGGGTTTCAGCTTACGTTGCTAGCTGTCTGGGAGATGATGAAATTCAGTGAAACGCTTCTCGTTGACTCCCTGGGTTGTCAGGGGCCTGCAGCGGGTCAGCGACTTAAGGCTGGTACAGGGGTGAGTAATACGCCCTGACAGCAGCCCGTCTGTAACGCAATACAGACTCTGTATCAGCTGGGGATAGGTGTATTCTGGGTTCAGCGCCTGTTGGCGCATTTGCCCATTCAGATTTCAAATTGGTTGAACCGGCCAAGGGTTAGCCGGTGCATACCACAATCCAACAGTTGCAACCAGGTTTATGGGGCCATTGTGGAGTTTACTGGCAGCCGCTAATAGGTGATACCTTCGGCGCCTTAAGATGGGGTAGCGTACAACAGGGGCAAATATTTATACAGTGGGAGCATGGAGAAAAGCAAATGGAGTAGATACAGGGCAAAGGGGTTGTAGGCCAGGGACTGTGCTCGGGGGCTTTAGTCTATGTGGGGGGACAGCATGGCATGGGATATTTACACATGGGGCTAACGGGGAGCATACAAGTATAAATTCAAATCATGGCATGAGTCATATACAAGGCAGATAATATATACAAGGTAATAACATATGTCACAGCAACACATCAAGACAGAACTATAAACACGAACGTACATACCGACAGGACGTACGAACATGTTTGGGCGAACGACGGGTGATGGGTTTGCTACATGACAAAGAGTAAGTTTCCTCTCTTACCTTGACTTAGACGGGTCGAAGCACCAGAGTACTGCCGTAGCTCAGAGGTCGCCAGTTGATGGGGACGTGTCCAGGACAGATTGTAGTGGCTTCGAAGTTTCGTGGCTTGCGACTGACCACGGGTCTAGCTGTGTGTTAGGCTTTAAGGTGATCCCCGAGGGGCGGGGCTTAGGCGAGTAAGCCAGCGAGCGTGTTAGGGGCGACTGGATGTGTGGAGGGTATGAGTGCGCTGTCTGCCTCAGGGCTTGTTGTCCGCCTCGTCACAGCTACAATGTTTCGACAACATTTCGTTAGTAACGTAGTTTTGAAAATGTTGTGAAAAATGAATAAAGTCACACGGTAAAGTAAATATCTGCAACAGCTGCGCCAAAACAATGCGCATTCCGCAATCATTCGAGAGTTGCGTTCTCTTTGGTGGTAGAAACATGGCCGACGCATCTGATAGCGATGACGATATTATTCCCAAGTCCTTCATAGCTTTGATACATATCGATAAAACTTAACTAAGCGTTTGTCTCCTAAATAAACTTGACCATAGTTCCGTTGCTTTTCAGCCATATTTTGGCTACTACTGTTCCACTGCGCATCGCCGAATGCGCGTTTAGTGCTGCGCATAGCGAAACGTAGGCCTATGCATTCCGATTAGCTACAAGAACAACAATGTTGTTGCAAACACAAATTTAGAGCAAGTTCTAAATCGCCAAACATTTTTTTTTTTGTTAAAAGCTGCACAACATATTATTTAGACGTCGTCACCTGCGAAACACAGTTACAACATGAAAATATTCTTGTGTTTCACAAATGTTTCACGTTTTGTGTTGCTCGTACTTTACTTATAAGGCTTCACCACGAGGGCAAAACTATGTTCATTATGATCTAAAGCCCTTGCCAGCGAAGACGAGCATTATTATTATCTGCATGATCGGAGATTGGAGCGGAATAACACCCTACGGAGATCTGTTGAGGAAAGTCAAATTTACTTCTTTTCATTTACCTTACATTTCATTCCGGTATTTATTGGAATGATGTACTTGATACATCGGCGAAACAACGAGCAATGCAGGTAAACCATATTGTTGCATATAATAAGATATCACCTTCTCAGTACATGAAGTAGTATTATCTTTACCGGGAATGCATTCTGATTTACCTACGAGTTAAAAAAAAGTTAAAAATTATTCTAGTCCATTAACTGTGTGGGCTAATTACCAAACTAAGAACAGACAGTTTTCAACAAAACAAGTCGTTTGTACCTGTTTACACCCAATATCTGGTAAACATATTTTATATAAATGTCCTATTTTTACCCCACTTTATGAAGAAAAGGACATCAATGGTGGGTATTCAAGAAGACATTGACATTTTATTTCGTGGTCCTGCAATAATAGATATAGTCCGTATAATTTGTGTTGAAGTACACTTGAATTTGAAGTCATGCTATTGTTTATGGTTGCAGTTCAGCTTTAAGTTTGTTTAATCTTAATGAATGTTTGTATGTCCATGCGTCAGAATGAAGTGGTCTAAAACCATGAAGAGACTTTAAAAATAAAACAGTGAATTGAACTGAATCAACATTACTATTATTATTATTATTATTATTATTATTATTATTATTATTATTATTATTATTATTATTATTATTATTATTATTATTATTATTATTATTATTATTATTATTATTATTGAGGATTTTTATAGCGCACTTATCTCGCCGTACTTGACCAGATTCTAGGCGCTGGCCGATACAAGATTTAACACAAACCGCCCGAGACGCCCACCCGCTGCCTTTGGGCGCATGGTCTGACGCCAGGACAACTGAGCACTATCCTGGCCAGCCAGGGATGGGGGAGAAGGACCAAGTGCATGCTGAGTGTGTTCTTGTTACTGGTGTAACAGGCCGGAATATACCCCTGGCTACTTTATACCCTGGGTATAATGTAGCCTAGGCGGGTTTAACCCCCTGGGTATAGATCAGCCTAGGCCAGGCCATACCCCTCGCGCCCGGAATATACCCCCACCTAAAGAGATTTCACTCATGGGTTTGTTGTACATGACCGTTTGCGTGACCAACTCTTAGGTAACAGCCTTTTGCTTGCGTGTAAACAAAAAAAAAAATGGGTGGTCTCAGCTAACAGCCTTTATCTTGCGTGTAAAAAAAAAAAACTAAAAAAACCCTAACCCTAACCCTATCTATCTATCTATCTATCTATCTATCTATCTATCTATCTATCTATCTATCTGAGTGCATCAGAACAATTACAACACATAAATTAAAGAGTAACGTGAAGGATAAGGTCTTCCGTAGTGGTGGGGGGGGGGGGTTATAATGGGCAGGAGAGGTTTAAACGAGCCTAGGCCAGATAATACCCAGGGGTATAGTCTGGGCTAGGCCAGTTTATACGGGGGCATAGTCTGAGGCGGGGTATAACCTGGCCTGCTACACCGGCACGCACCTGTCTATGACATGAGCGTCAGGATCTTTAAAGTCAGTTATGATGGAATGTATGCGGCACACAGACTAGACCTCGGTTTATACTCTCATCCGAAGTAGTAGGAAACGGGAGTAAAGTGTCTTTCCCAAGGACACAACACAATGGCCCGGCCAGGGCTCGAACCCGGGACCTTCAGATCCGCAAGCCAAAGCACTACCATTAGACCACCGTGCCTCCGGTTGACTTGCGCTGAAGGCCACTAGTTTCACTGAAGAGCCGTTTCACCAAATGTTGAAAGTGTGCAACAGTAGGCTGCGTGATCGGAGATGGGAACGCAGGAGCACAGGGTATCGAACGTAAAGCTCTGATCCCCAGGGACTTTGTTTGTTCCTGCCCGTCTGCATCTTCAGCTCCGTTTCCCTTGCCCACTGCTATTTCCCCGTCCAATCCTTTTCCTCCTGTTCTCATTTCCCAGTCCCATTTCCTCACTTTGCCCACTGCATTTTCTCTCTCCCTCTCTCTCTCTCTCTCTTGAGTTCACAAAGACAGTATCTGAATACTGTATTGTATTGTTTGATATTGTATTGCATAGCCCTGTTCCTGCTCAAGTCCGTGCGACGGAATGTGTGCGGCAACACAGACTAGACCTCGGTTTATACTCTCACCCAAAGGAGGATACCTGATGAACCTGGACGCTGTACAAGGGTGGGGGCACTTAAAGGCTACTCCATAGGAACAATTGCTGGACAGTGGAAGGTCATTAGTAAGTCTCTAATAGTATTTGTCAATCAAACTCGTGACAGCCACTTTCACCAGTGGTCTATTACAGAGGCCACCATTGGTCAGGTAAGTTGTTTACTTGGCGTTCGAGTGGACATTACTGATGGTCGTATTATTACTAATAGTCAATGAGGTGACGTCCTTCTTCCTCCAGCCATCCGGCCATATCCACGTCATGTGTTTTCGGTATCTCGACTTCTGTATTCACTTTTCCCAGCACCGGGGAATTATTCAAGACCCTACTATTCTCCTCAATAAAACTCCAATAAAGGCGGTCAAACAAGTCAAATTTTTGGGTGTTATTTTTGATCAAAAGCTATCTTTCATTCCTCATCTGAAAATTTTGAAAACTAAATGTCAACAGGCCTGCAATTTGCTCAAGGTTATCAGTGGTACAGACTGGGGTGCTGACAAGAAAACTTTATTGCTGTTATATCGTTCTTTAATTAGATCCAAGTTAGACTATGGTTGCATTGTCTATGGTTCTGCTAGAAAATCTTATCTTAAGATGCTAGATCCAGTTGCCCATCAGGCACTACGCATTGCTTTGTGTGCGTTTCGCACTTCCCCTTGTGAAAGCCTTTACGTGGAAGCTAACGAACCTCCGCTGGAGCTGAGACGTATAAAATTGTCAATGAATTACTATTTAAAATTAAAAACTGATCCTATGAACCCTGCTTATGACTGTGTTTTCAACCCAGATTTTGTTCAGAAATTTGAAGCCAAACCTAACATAATTCCTTCGTTTGGCATCAGAATGCAAGCTCATCTGGAAAAAGCAGGCATTGATGTTGCTTCCATCAACGACGATGAGCTTCGGACTGAAGCTCCCCCATGGAAATTATGTATCCCAAACATTAATTGGCAGTTGTCCGCTTTCCTTAAAAACAATACATCCGAAACCGTATATAACCAACTCTATTTAGAACAGTGTGCTTTATACCCAGGATATGAGCAACTTTTTACAGACGGGTCAAAGAAAGGAGATTCAGTTGCTGCTGCGTCTGTCTCCGGGAGACACTTAGACCAGCCTTTGCAACAGCGTTTACCTGATTTTTGTTCTGTTTATACAGCTGAGCTCAAGGCAATTCATTTAGCTCTGAAACAAGTTTATCAATCCAAAAGAACCTCATTTTTAATCATGTCTGATTCCTTGTCAGCACTTCAGGCTCTTTCCACGAGAAAGATATCACATCCTTTTCTGGCAGAGATCCATGACCTCCATACACAACTTATTTCTGAGGGTAAAAAGATAGTTTTTATGTGGGTCCCTGGTCACATGGGCATCCGCGGCAATATTGCAGTAGACAGGGCGGCTAAAGATGCTCTGCATCTCGATTTCCCTCCAGAGATTTTCCAGTTTGTGCCCTACTCTGACCTACGTTGTATGACTGGATCTTATTGTAAACGACTGTGGCAGACTGACTGGTCTAACCATGTCAACAACAAATTATTTCAAATTCTTCCCGATTTGTCCACTTCTTTGCCTAACTTTGCATCCACTCGCAAAGAAGAAACAGTGTTATCTCGCCTTCATATTGGGCATACTTACGTCACCCACAGTTTCCTTTTAAAAGGAGAAGAACCACCATGGTGCTTTGCTTGTGATCAATCTTTTTCTGTTCGCCATTTTATGTCTGAATGTGCTGATTTGATTGAGGAAAGGGAAACATATTTTGGTTCCATACCTTTCAAAGAGATTTTTAAAATATGTAATGGTCAACATCTGTTTCAATTTTTACATGATGTTGGTTTGTTCTATCGCATATAAATTATATCGACATGTTTTGTTTAGTTTGGATTTTATTAGGACTGAATTTGGTGATTTGATTGAAGAAAGAGAATATATTTTTAATACATCAGTTTTAAAGAAGTCTCTTAAAGAGGTGTCATGTGAAAGTTTGTTTGTGTACTTAAGAGTAACAGGCTTGTTTTTTAAGATTTGAATCATTTTATAACATTTTAAGATAACGGCTCTCTGGTCCTGATTTGGCTCGGAAGAGTCCGCTGGACCTAAAGCAATAACCTTGTATTGTATTGTATTGACTTCCAACACATGACTGACTGACTGACTCTCTCTCTCTCTTTTACTCGCGCGCGCACCCACCCACCCACACACACACACAAACGCGCGCGCACAGGAGAGCGCGCGCGCTGCGGATAATTGCATGGTTTATATAAGAATGTAGTTTTACTGCAACTCTGCCGTGAACTGACAAAACCGAGCAAGTCCACAAAACCTACTTTCGAGAAAATCGACGTTTTGTGTTGCGCTATATTACGCGATCGTTTCTGGAAGTTTAAGGGCATATTATAATGCAATTCCTCGATTTAAGAGTGCATACCTTGAATGTTAAAGAAATGTTTGATAGATTTGATGTTTTAAGACTATTTGTGGACTTGCTTTGTTTTGTCAGATTATTCTTGAGATAGATCTTTGTTGAGAACATGACAAAACCAAGCAAGTCACCCGCTTGGTTTTGTCAGTTTATTATTGAATTAAATCCTTGTTAAAAAAATTCACAAAACCAAGTAAGTCAAATCCGCTTGGTTTTGTCAGTTTATTATTAAGTAAATCCTTGTTTTCAAAATTCACCAAACCAAGTAAGTCCCATAGGCCGTTTCGTTTCTTTGTTAAAAAGTCTGAGGAGATGAGTCACATAAGTTGGGTTTTGTAAGATGTGGGTGCGGCAGTTACAGTGAGTGTATATGTGTGCCTGTTTATTGTTTTTAGCCATTCTTCACTTAATATTCCTGGGTTGGTATGCAGGAGTCATGGGTTTTTGTGCTCTCCCTTCAAAATAATATTAGATGCAGCCAATTTAATTTTAAAAATACAAAACTATTTTCCTTTCAGTTTCCTATTGTAGCGATCTTCCTGCCTTTACACCACGTGTATGTCTTGTATTGTGTTGCCCTTGTTGTGTGTCTGTAATATATTTGTTGCTGTTTGTTTGTGGGTTCGGGCACTGAATAGAATAGGCCCAACGTTTCCCAGCGTGTCGTAAGAGGCGACTAACAGGGGTAATGTTAGCACGGCATCACTGGGCGAAAGTCTTCTACACAGAAGTCACCGGCCAGGGCGAGGAACCTCACGTTGCTACATGTTCAACGACCATGTGCTCGGGGCCAAGGCGAGCCACACTGTATTCGTGGATTTCGGCTGTGCCCAACAGCCTGGAGAGGATTGGGCACCGCCAGGTCCTTTTTTGCCCAAGACACACTACATGCATAATGACACTATCCACTAATTCCATACCGGATAGGTCGTCGCCCGGCTCAAGGACCGCGCCTTCCGTTGGCCACCAGGACGGAGGTGTTAAGTATGCTACTGATGGACAATTTAGCAAGATCCGCACGAGAAACAACATCGTCATAGGAACCTGGAATGTCAGGACCCTAACTGCGGAAGGAAAATTAGAAGAACTGGCCCACGAGTTGGACCACTATCGATGGAACGTTCTAGGCATTAGCGAACTGCGCTGGAAAGGCCTTGGTGAAACAACGACAGACAAAGGCCACAAGCTCTATTTCAGCGGTGGAGATGACAGGCACGAACACGGCGTTGGATTCTTGGTCCACAAGAACATTCTAGCCACTGTCATGGGTTGCCGCCCAGTAGACTCATTACCATCCGCCTGAGAGCAGCCCCTTTCAACATCACCATCATCCAGACCTATGCCCCAACATCAGACTATGACGACAGCGAAGTGGAGGATTTTTATGAAAATCTACAGGCGGTCCTTGACCAAGTGCCGAAGAAGGACATAGTCATATTGCAAGGCGACTGGAATGCCAAGGTTGGCCAAGATGCGCACCACAACTGGGGAGACACATGTGGACCCCACTGCAACAACGAGACAAATGACAGGGGTCTGAGATTCTTGGAGTTTGCCAGATACAACAATCTGGTACTGGCAAACACGCTTGGTCTCCACAAAAACTCCAGACGATGGACATGGCACAGTCCCAGGGGGGAGCATCACAACCAAATAGACTACATCATGGTCAAGAAACGCTTCAGATCAAGCATAAACATTGGCAGGACACGCACTTTTCCAGGAGCAGACATCGGAAGTGACCACGATCTCTTGATGATGTCTTTCCGGCTCCACTTGAAGAGAGTAAATACTGCACTAGACTGAAGTTCGACCTGGACAAACTGCAAGACCCGGAGGTGGCAGAACTATTTCAGGCCACAATTGAAGGGAAATTTGCACCACTGCTCATTTTGGGGGCTGGTGAAGTAGATGTCAACACCATGACCACCACCTTCAACTCAGCTGTGACAGATGCCGCCACTGAGATCCTTGGCAAGCACCGACCAAAGAAGAAGCCGTGGATCACACTTGAACTTTTGGATCTGTGTGATAAACGAAGAGAGATTTAAAAAAAGAAAGAAAAAGAACACCTCACAGGGAGCTGATGTCTACCAAAAAATCAACAATGACATCCGAAAAGGCATGCGCACAGCAAAGGAGAACTGGATTGAAGATCAATGCCAGGAAATAGAGAACAGTCTGAACAAAAACAACAGCAAGAAGGCCTACCAGACTGTAAAGCGGC
This sequence comes from Oncomelania hupensis, assembly GCA_036898135.1. Classification (NCBI taxonomy): domain Eukaryota; kingdom Metazoa; phylum Mollusca; class Gastropoda; order Littorinimorpha; family Pomatiopsidae; genus Oncomelania; species Oncomelania hupensis. Next base: position 74,352,504 of record CM072516.1, read on the forward strand.
TGACAAGTTTCAAACAGCCCAAAGTCTCCACGATCCAAAGCAAGTCTGGCATATGCCTTACAGAAGAACAAGAAGTCTTGGACAGATGAACAGAGTACTGCTCTGACCTTTACAACCATACACCAAATGGAGACCCATCAGTTCTAGCATGTCCCGAGAACAGAGAAGAAGAAATCCTCCCAATTCTCCGGAAAGATGTTGAGGCAGCAGTGCAATCGCTAAAGAAAGGGAAGTCAGCGGGAGTGGACAACATACCCGCGGAACTGCTACAAGCAGGAGAAGAAGCGATGATTGATGCCCTCACCATTATCTGTAACAAGATCTGGAAGAGTGGAGAGTGGCCTATACCATGGGCCCAGTCGCTTGTCACCACTCTTCCCAAAAAAGGTAACCTTCAGGAGTGTGAAAATTACCGCACCATCAGCCTCATCATCCATCCCAGCAAGGTCCTCCAGAAAATATTACTCAACAGGTTGAAACCCCAAGCTGAACAAATCATAGCTGAAGAACAAGCAGGATTCAGGGCAGGGCGAAGTACCACTGAACAGATTTTCAACCTCATAATAATCTGTGAGAAATACCTACAGCACCAACATCATGTGTTCATAGACTTCAAGAAAACGTTTGACCGAGTCTGGAATGCAGCTCTATGGGCAACAATGAAAGCGTACAACATCAGACCTAAAATTATTGAAGTCATCAAAAACCTGTATGACAAGGCTACCAGTGCAGTCCTCCACAACAGCGCCATCGGGAACTGGTTCAGAACAACAATCGGTGTGCGTCAAGGATGCCTACTCTCTCCAACACCCTTCAACATCTTCCTAGAGTGCATCATGTCAGATGCTCTTGCAGATCACGAAGGCACAGTCAGCATAGGGGGTAGAGCAATCTCCAATCTTCGTTTTGCGGATGACATTGATGGATTGGCTGGAGAGGAACAAGTACTTGAACAGCTGGTACAGAGGCTTGACACCACCTCCAAAGCTTGTGGAATTGAAATAAGTGCAGAGAAGACCGAAATGATGACCAACAACACCAATGGCATCAACACGGACATCAAAGTCCAAGGCCAATCCATCAACACAGTGCATAGCTTCAAATATTTAGGAGCCATTGTATCAGACAATGGGTCTCGACAGGAAGTCCTCTCCAGGATCGCACAAACAACTGCTGCCCTGACAAGGTTGAAGCCATTTGGAAAGACAGGACCATCATTCTACATTCCAAAGTAAGACTGCTGCGCTCCCTTGTCATCTCCATCTTCCTATATGCTTGCGACGCATGGACCCTCACAGCAGATCAACAACGAAGAATACAAAGCATGGAGATGAGGTGCTACAGAAGACTTCTGGGCATTTCCTATACCCAACACATCACCAACGACGAAGTCCGACAGACCATCACACAAGCCATTTGACAACACGATGACCTGCTCACAGTGGTGAAGAAACGGAAACTCCGATGGTATGGCCACGTCACCAGATCATCAGGCCTTGCAAAGACTATTCTGCAAGGCACAGTGCAAGGAGGAAGAAGAAGAGGGAGACCGACAAAGAGGTGGGAGGACAACATTCGAGAATGGACTGGTTTGACACTGAGCGAAGCCATCAGGGCTGCTGAGGACAGAGAGAGATGGAGTATGCTGATTAAACGATCATCTGTGGTGCCCCTACGACCTCAGGGTTACGGGACAGGATAGGATAGGATAGGATAGGATAGTTTGTTTGTTTATTTCCACACCTCGTGGAAGTTGCCGCGTAGGCGGAAGATCTACAGGATCCTTCATGGTGGGCAGGAAAGGACATGAAGAAAACTCTTTTTCAAAAAGCCGAACACGTCCTTTGCTGACCGAAATTTCGTCATCATTTTCACAGGAAAATAATATTGCACAGCAGCAATAACATGGATTCTCACTGGTCCACTTCATCTTAAGGCGCTTTCTCATTGGTCGGGAGGACTTACTTTTCTTTGTCAGGTTATTGTAGAAAATGACGTCATCATGCCAACTCGAGCATCAGCCAGAGGATCGCCGAAACAAAATCGCAGGGGACTTGCTTGGTTTTATCAGTTTATTCCCCCACTTAAAATTTTTTTAACAAGGACTTACTCTATGATATCTCCAAATCTAAACATAGTTCGGATTTGATTTTTACAGGTAAGATGCGTCATTCTCTTGCAAGTTTGATGGCGCAAAAAACTCATTTTCGACCTTAGGTGGACTTACTCGGTTTTGTCAAATCACGGCAGAACTCCGTAGCTATGATTGATTCTTTGTGATAATCAAGTGCAATGGTTGTTGGGATTCTGTGATTTTTCTGTGTTTTAAGCCCATGCCACACGAGCGTCAAATCTACTGGACTTGATGCGAATCGGAGCAATTTTCGACTTTGAAGTCGGAATTTCATGTTGACTTGAATCGCGCAGTGCCACACAAAAGTCGCACATCGAGTCAAACTTGAGGGTTATTGGTCTTGAAGTTTTGCTGTACGTGTGTTGTGATCACGTGATTCGTATTCTGCTTCTCATTGGCCAAAAGGTCCGAATCACACAATCGAGACTCGCGGAATTAGAACATGTTGAAAGTCGACAATCGGAGCCACTTCAAAGAATCTGGATTCGCGGAGCACAGGGTGCCACACGACAATCAAGAGATTTTGTCGTGATTTCATGAATTGGATTCAAGATTTGACGCTCGTGTGGCATGACCATTTCTGTTTATAAACTACTGCGATTTACTGCAAATGTGTTTGTGTATATCAAACGTTTTTCGTTTGTATGCCTTTTTATTGTAATCTGTGTTGGCACCACGAAGTCATTTCTCAGTGAGATAATAACACTTTCGTACTCCTATACTCTCTCTCTTTTCTCTCTCTCTCTCTCTCTTCTCTCTCTCTCTCTCTCTCTCTCTCTCTCTCTCTCTCTCTCAGACCTATAGAAGGTTCTACGCTCTGACACAAACTAATGTTATGTTCACATACTTCTGAAAAGACACGAAAAGATTACAATCCCGAGAAGACTGGCCCGGCAGTAAGAAATGGGTCAGGTAATTTGTTGCGAGGGAGTGGAGGGGGGGAGGATTATAATGCTGCAACAGCAACAATCCCATCTCCAAACACACACACACACACACACACACACACACACACACACACACACACACACATATATATATATATATATATACACATTAACACACACATACATATTCATTAACACACACACACACACATGCGTGCGAAGATTTGCACGCGCAAACACACAAAGTGCGTGAGGCAGGGATATAATAGAAGAATTTGCTACGCAAGCACACACAAACCCACACACACATACACACACACACACACACGCACACACGTCAACTAGAGAGAAAGAGGAAAGCAATCACACACGCGCAGAGAAAGGGAGAGCGAGAGAGAGCAAGAGAGAGAGACAGATAGACAAAGAAAGAGAGAGAGAGAGAAGAGAGAGAGAGAGAGAGAGAAGATGTTGATGATGTCTCGTATAGCGCATGTCTCCATAAAGAGTTCACGCTCATTGCGCTCAACAACAATTAGAGAGACCAAGACAGACAGGCATAGAGAAAGAGAAAGGGAAAGACAGGAGGAGGAGAAGAGAGAGGCATGCACGCTCATGCATGGATAGGGAGAGAGATCTTCTGTGTGTGTGTGTGTGTTTGTTTGTGTGTGCATATGAATGTGTGCGTGTCAGGGCGCGGGGTGGAGGGGGGATTTAAAGGAAAGGGTGGTGCTTGTTACGCTACAGCAGCAGCTTACTTTCCCAAAGGATTTGCCTGACAAACATTGTGTGGGCAAGAAGGGCTCTTTGGGACTGGACTTCAACCTAATGCCTTCACAAACCCATTTTCGCTGCTGCTCGCAAAGAAATAAAAAATGTCGAAGACGCCGCAGTTGTTATTTTGAAACTGAAAGTGGATTTGAACGAATTTGCATGCTTTTTGATTGCATGCTTTTGATTTCTTCTTCTTCATCGATCTTCAGTTTCTTCTTCTTCTTCTTCTTCTTCTTCTTCTTCTTCTTCTTCTTCTTCTTCTTCTTCTTCTTCATCTTCTTCTGCATTCGTCAATGGGCACAACAGAAACAGTTTCTCCCCGCCTTTTCGTTTGCAGTCCTCTGGACCCTATAAACAATGCCTAACTAACCACAATCCTCTTCTTCCTCTTCCTCCTCTTCCTGCTCCTCTGCGTCCTTTTTTCTTTTTCTTTCCGCCTTTATTTCCTTCTTTTTCCTTCTTCTCCTCCTTTTTCTTTTTCCCTTCTTTCTGCTTTTCTTTCTCCTTTACCACCTTCTTTTCTTCTTCTTTTTCTTCTTTTATCAATACAACCTCTATGGTAATCTGATGAATGAAAATTGACTCTACAACAACAACAACAGAAGCAACAACAACAGCAACAGCAACAGCAGCAACTTCTAATTTATTTATTTCTGCCTTCTTACTACTACTTCTTCTTCTTCTTCTTCTTCTTCTTCTTCGTTTTCTTCTTTTATCAATACAACCACTAAGGTAATCTGATGAATGAAAATTGACTCAACAACAACAACAACAGCAACAAGAACAACAGCAGCAACACTAGCAATTTCTAATTTATTTCTTTCTGTCTTCTTACCTCTTCTTCTTCTTCTTTTTTATCAATACAACCTCTAAAATAATCTGTTGAATGAAAATTGACTCAACAACAACAACAACAGCAACAGCAACTTCTAATTTCTTTCTTTTTGTCTTCTTCTTACTACTTCTTCTTCTTCTTCTTCTTCTTCTTCATTTTCTTCTTTTATCAATACAACATCTGACGAATGAAAATTGACTCTACAACAACAACAACAACAACAACAACAGCAACTTCTAATTTCTTTCTTTCTGTCTTCTTACTACTTCTTCTTTTTCCTACTTCTTCTTTTTTGTCTTCTTCTTTTTCTTCTTCTTCTCCTTCTTCTTCTTCTAGGTTGGGCCAGACAGGAAGCAGTGGGTTTTCTCAAAGACTTCATTTCCTTTAGAAGAAGTTTATGGCCGCAGTCGAAACACATTTAGTTTTAAGAAGATGCTCTGTCACGCGACTGTCCTTCTGCACATTGTATGATTCCATTGTATAGCACATCCCCTGAAGCTTGCGTTTGTAGATTAAAACAAAATTGGATATGGAAATCACAACGGGAATGTTCTCCCCCCAAAAACGGTTCTTCCTCCGACCGTCTGACAAATCGACATTTGGCTCGTTCTGATCGTTCTCATTCCTGACTAGTTCAAAGTATTTTCTAAGCAAGTCTGGAAATGTAAAAAAATGGCCGCCCGGTTACAGTACTTTTGAACATAACGGAATAGGGAGAAATAACGAGCATTTAGTCCAATACAGAGATTTAAAGTGTGGTTGAAAGGTAACTCTTTATTGAAAATGGCACGTAAGGTTTGTAAATAATGCTGCATGTGCATGAAACAAACATGAATTAGGATCTTTATTGTGGTAGAATGTAACTGCGAATCTACAGTTTCATCTTACAGCGGCGAGACTAGCCCATCCATAATGGCCGCGTCGCCTGACATATGTGTCTTTATGCCAACAGAGTTCGCTCACACAGTAGCGGGTCATCATGGGCTTGCTCTCGTCACGGCGAGATAAAATCAGAGATCAGCGGTTACATTCCACTAAGGTACGAGTCACCGTACGTTGGCGTCGGGTAGCCCAGTTTACTAGTAACCGAAAGGTCCCTTGTTCGAATCCCGGATTGGCCAACATGTGACAATGTTATTTTACCCTTAACATCAACTGGTTCGCTGGTGTTAGATTAATTTGACATTACATTACATTACATGATTATTGCTTTAGGTCCAGCGGACTCTTCCGAGCCAAATCAGGACCGGACAACCCCTGATCCGCATAAAGGATCTGCTGAAACAACCCTAGTGGTAGCATTGAAAGCTCTCCACCAGCCAGTCACTTTACAATAAAGATATCCCACGCAGGGGACGCTGAGGCTGTACTCTAATTTATCGAACTCCCGTTTACAAAAACAAAATAGAATACAAACATCATTATAAATTATCAACAAAACACATACATATGAAATGCCTACATTACTAAATAATAACGTCATAAGAAGCCCTAGTGACCACCTGGCAGAAAGCCTCCAATATTCCCAAGCTGATCCAACAGACCTCATACACAAATAAGGAGTCTTGTCCCGGAAGAGTTTTCAAGAAAAAAGGTAGATGACTGGTCTAGCGAAGAAGAAGATAGTAGATAGCAGATTGATGGAACAGAGCAGGAATGAGAAAGAACAAATGAGAAAGACAGCGACAGTGGGAATTTAAAGCACGAAAGTGGGGATACTATTTTTACTGAAACCCCCTGCACCCCCACGGGGGTATTAATTTGACCAGTAGTCGCCTATACACTCCGGTGTCGTGTAACTATAATCTATAACCATACATTTTTATTTCATGCAAATACAGTACTATTATCTACAACCGTTATGACCAGTTTCCAATGAGGAGCTACTTTTCAACCGCCTCGTAGTGTGTAGCATGTCCATAATGAGATTGCAGCATTGTCTCCAGCCGGCAATTCTGTTTAAAAAGAGTATAAACCGAGGTCTAGTCTGTGCACGCAGGCATTCAATCGCGCGGACTTGTAAGCATCCTGGCGCTCTTGTCCTAGACGGATGAGTGCCGGTTCCACAAAGACATCCAGCACGTGCTACAGATCCCTTCTCCCTCTGTCCCTGGTCACCCGCCATTGTGTGCAGTGGGCTGGGCGTAGGAAGATGGACCCACAGGTGCGGCCCGAGTTAGAGCCTGTATCGGCCAGCGCCTGGAGCAGCTTCTAAGCTGGAAAAGCGCTACATACCAACGATTAAACAGATCATTAAAATTAATCAAACGAAATTGCTTCCTGACGGACCTGTAACTGTTGTACACAGGAGATGTTCCACTCTAACAGCGAGACCAAGTAATGTCGAACACGTAACCGTACATTATATTCTCTCCCTCGATCGAATCTCTCTGCCGTAAGAAATTGGTTATATAATTTCCTAAGATTATAGATTCTCATCTATCTTTTTTTTTTCTTTTGAAGTACCTCCAACATCCTCTCTTTATTTTGACTTCTGAAATAAAATCCTTTTCCTTCAGATTATATTTTCGTTCATCGATTTTCCTTGTCGAACAAAAATGTTTTTCTTCAGATAAAAAGATATTTTTTAAAATCTTTTTTTTTTTAAAGTTGAAATGCAACTTTTTTTCTCCAGTTGTTAAGACTCTTGCATGTATGTAATAATATGATTTCTTGAGAAAGTTTCAAAAGTTTAATTAAAACTCAAAATCCCTCTCTTTACATTTTCCTTTTTCAAGATACCGCCGACAGCTTTCGGGTTTTTTTTTTTTCATTCTTAAGCCTGTGACAAAGCATACTCTATGCTGTAAAATATGATCGCACTCCGCTACAGTATTTTACAGAGTTTTCGACAGTGGCTATTAAATTTATCTACCATTGTCTTCAACATAGCATGTGAACATTTACTACTACCACTACTACTACTACTACTACTACTACTACTACTACTACTACTACTACTACTACTACTACTACTACTACCAATAATAATAATAATAATAATAATAATAATAATAATAATAATAATAATAATAATAATAAAGGATGCTATTACGCGCTTTTTTTTTCTAATGAACTCAAGGCGCGGCGATCTCAAAAGATCGCTATCGCCAGTACAAGGCGGAAGAAAAATCTTCTTTTTTCGGGGAGGCGGTGGGTTGCGGGGGATGGGAGGGGGAGGGGGAGATAAAATGCTGCCTCTTCATTTTAAACGGTTTCAGTCCCCTCCAATACACAGGTTAAGAACAACGTAGACGATATATAGGCACGGTGCAAGGAGGCAGAAGAAGAGGCAGACAGGAAAAGAGGTGGGAAGACAACATCCGAGAATGGACTGGCTTGACACTGAGTGGACTGCTGAGGACAGAGAAAGATGGAGTACGTCCCAACCACTTTCGAGTTACGGAATAGGATAGGATAGGATAGGATAGGATAGATGATCTATGTATAACACAACTTGAAAATTGTTAAATGTGCAAATTTAGACCATAGATTTTAATATCAACGATCGCTGCAATTGGTATAGCACGGACGATAGATAGGCTAAACTCTACGTGAGTAATATTAACCCCCGTTGGGGTGCCGGGGGTTTCAGTATAAAGAATATCCCCACTTTCTGGAAATTTAGTGCTTTAAATTCCCACTGTCGCTGTTTTTCTCATTTGCTCTTTCTCATTCCTGCTCTTTTCTATCAATCTGCTATACTATCGTCTTCTTCGCTAGACCAGTCTCCTACCTTTTTTTCTTGAAAACTCTTCCGGGACAAGACTCCTTGTTTGTGTATGGGGTCTGTTGGATCAGCTTGGGAATATTGGACGCTTTCTGCCAGGTGGTCACTAGGGCTTCCTATGACGTTATTATTTAGCAATGTAGGCATTTTATATGTATGTGTTTTGTTGATAATTTATAATGATGTTTGTATTCTATTTTGTTTTTGTAAACGGGGGTTCGATAAGTTGGGGTGAAGCCTCAGCCGTCCCCTGCGTGGGATGACTTTATTGTAAAGTGGTGGAGGGCATTCAGTTTTCCCACTAGGGTTGTTTCAGCAGATCTTTTATGCGGATTGGGGGTTGTCCGGTCCTGATTTGGCTCGGAAGAGTCCGCTGGACCTAAAGCAACAATTATGTAATGTAATGTAATCAAATATAACAAAAGCGTATAATAGCATAGCTAATTGTTGTTTCACGACTTTGGCGAGAAAGTAATTGGGACTGTATTATTTATTACTGTATTTTGGGTAGCACTCACTTAAACCTTGTGCTTCTGTGTGCTGTGATGTTTTGCATTGTACTATTATTCGGTCTCTTGAATACCTTTATGTTTCAACCAATGAAGACGTCATATCCAAGGTAAGGTTGCTGCGCTAGCTTGTCATCTCCATCTTCCTGTACTCTTGTGAAACATGGACTCTCACAACAGATCTACAACGAATAATACAAAGCATGGAGATGAGGTGCTACAGAAGACTTCAGGGGCCGAGGTCTTGTCAAATACGTAGCATCTTTACGCAATGCTTAGAGCCTACGAACAACGTAAACTCCGAAACGTGCTGGTCATGACGCTTGCGTAGGCTTAATTTAGCTGCGACGTTCAGCGCATAGTTACGACTGCTCCCCTCCTGTCGTAAACCTTTGCGTAACATGAACAAAGGTGGACAGATTATTCTTTCGTATGCTACCGAGGAGGAATTTCAGGTGCCAACGGATCCTTCGAGATAGAACCAACCCATTTGATGTATATGATGATGTGGAACTGTTTGCTAGATTTCGTTTTCGGCGAGGAGACATCATTACTCTTGTAGATCTGTACATGATGTAGTGCGAATGTTGTGACGATGCGTACGAACGATGTGTGTAAACGCAGAGTTGTTATTCTAATGAAAAATGTATAAATGCACTTTATTATTATTATTAGTAGTAGTAGTAGTAGTGGTAGTAGTAGTAGTAGTAGTAGTAGTAGTAGTAGTAGTAGTAGTAGTAGTAGTAGTAGTAGTAGTAGTAGTAGTAGTAGTAGTAGTTGTCCGGAGACGAGCTGGAACACGCACTCCCGAGGGGAAGTTCTCTGCCTCCATTGATGCAAGTGTTGATCGCATTACGTTTTTTTCAATCAGGAGCATTTCAACAAACTATTGGAGACCTATTCAATGTGGACCGACGAACAGTAGGTAGAATTATTGCCCGATTCTCCTCAATTCTGTCTCGAAGGCTGGGCCGTGGGGGAATACGTTAAGCTTCCAGCCACCCAAAGGGAAGCAGATGTTGTTTGAGAGTTTTTACCAGTTAGCAGGTTTCCCAAACGTACTGGGCTGCATTGATTGCACACATGTTCAGATAATTGTACCTGTCATCAATGAATTTGAATATGTCAACTGCAAAGGCAATCAATGTACAACTCATCTGCAATGCAGAAATGCTCATCACAAACTGTGTTGTCCGCTGGCCGGGTTCAGTACATGACTCACGCATGTGTGTGTGTGAGAGAGAGAGAGTGTGAGAGAGATAGAGAGAGAGAGAGAGAGAGAGAGAGAGAGAGAGAGAGAGAGAGAGAGAGAGAGAGAGAGAGAGAGAAGCATGCCTGTAATTCCTTCCAGAAGGCATATTTCTTGTCCCAGAATATCCAACACAAAATCATGCCACCATGGTATCGCGGGAGGAGGTCCTCCACCTGTCGGAGGGTGTTTTATTTTCTTCTGAAGGTGCTTCACAGCCTGCATCAAATCTGACCATTTCTTTTTCACTTGGGGAGTTTTTGTCTGTGTTGTCCCATATGCGTTTACACGCATCGTTATTTCATTCCACAGGGTTTGCTTTGTTTTTGCCGTAATTTTGTTGCTGAGCTTGCTGAACAAGTCACCTGAGTGTTGCTTGATCAGGTCAAGCAAGCAGTGAACTTCTCCTTATGTAAAATTGGCGGATCTTGGCTGGGATACTTTAGTTTTTCCTTCCATCTTTGTCGTCTTCTATTTTTCTCGTGACGTCACGACAGAAGGAGAATGCCGTGTTTTACCGGGTTTTCCCCAATTTGCGCCAAAAATATCCCAACTTTACTCTCAACGTTAGGCCACACGTAATACGTTACTCCGCAAGCGACAAAGCATGCGTGGTGACCACCAAGATACGCATTTGCGCAGCTACGATAGACGTAGGCTTTGCGCGTTCGTAAGTCATTGCGCAGCTACGTATTCGTCAAGACCTCGGCCACTGGGCATTTCCTATACCCAGCACATCACCAACGACGAAGTCAGGCAGACCATCACACAAGCCATTGGACAACACGATGACCTGCTCACAGTGGTGGAGAAACGGAAACTCTGATGGCATGGCCACATCACCAGAGCATCAGGCCTTGCGAAGACCATTCTGTACGGCACGGTGCAAGGAGGCAGAAGAAGAGGGATACAGGAAAAGAGGTGAGAGGACTGGTTTGACACTGAGCGAAGCCATGAGGGTTGCTGAGGACAGAGAAAGATAAGAGTACGCTGGATGAACGAGCATATATGGTGCCCCAACGACTTTCGAGTTACGGGATAGGAAAGGATAGGATATGGTGTATATATGTATGTACGTGTATTTATGTATGCATGTATGTGTGTGCGTGCATGCGCGGGCGTGTGTATGTGTGGGTCACGAAGACAGTGAGTAATACAAATAGCCAGAATGGAGAAGGAAAAAAAAAGAAATCAAAGTTTACTGTCGAGAGAGATTTATGTGGCGACTAACCCGCACTAAAAGATAAATGAGTTCCAAAGTGCAATACATTCAGGACGAAAAACATAAACGCGCGAATGTTTCTTTAATGATTAAGACGAGTGGGGGTTGGGACAGGAATGGTGTGGGTGGGAGAGCATTCAGGAGTGTGGGGAGAGAGAGGGTTGAATGAGGGGAGCACCAAATGAACTAAAATAATGAGAGTATAGTCTAATAAATACTCAAATAATAAATTGACACCACAAATGGGAACAAAGGGAAACAACCGAGGGTTTTTTTGTTTGTTTTTTTAACTGAACGGTCAATAGTTCAAGCTTTTATATATTGCAGTGCGTCGCAATTGCCTGGGCATAATTCCTTTGATGGTGATAAAGATTGGTTGAATTGAATTGAGGTTTAGGAATACTTTGAAGTGAACTGGTAACGAGAGAATAAGTTATAAAATAAATGAGTAAATAAATTTACATCGCAACATTAAAATAATCGATTTTTTTTTTAAAATTGAACAGGCGAGTAAGGATTTAGAAGCAAATTAAAATGAACGGACAAAAAAACAATGAAAGTGGTGATTGAACACAGAACAGACCTTTGAGTTTTAGAACGAAAAAAAAAAAAGAATAATAGAGAAAGGATTTCATAATAAGAGACGAAACCAAATCAATAATGAGAAAATACTGGAATTCGACCAATATCAACGAAGACACCAACAAAGAACACACACACACGCACACACACAGACACACACACACACACATAAAATAAGAAACAAAAACAAAAATCAAAACAAAAAATAACAAAACCAAAACCAAGAGCAATGAGGACACAAAAGCAACCGTTCAATGAATGGACGGACATTAATGTGGAAAGAGAGCCCGGATGTATCCTACCAATCAATAAACCAAATCAAAACAGAACAAAGCAATCAAAACCACCTATATTTGTTTCTTTATGTTATATGTTTTGAGCTGTGACGTCAATAATAATTTGCGTCTTCTTCTTCTCCTCCATCTCCTCCTTTCCTTTCTTCCTTCACTTCTTTCTTATTTTGTCACCTGTGATTATTAGATTATTACCCCGCTTCTTTCTTCTTCTTCTTCTTCTTCTTCTTCTTCTTCTTCTTCTTCTTCTTCTTCTTCTTCTTCTTCTTCTTCTTCTTCTTCCTCGTCTTCTCCTTTATTTCCTTCCTTTTTTTTCGTTCTTTCTTTATTCTCTTTCTTGTTTCTGTTCCTTTCTGCGTCAGATCTGGCTTCAAAAGGAGGACGAGAATAAAAGAAATAAAACCCAAAGTTACAGCTTAGTGGAGCTACGGCGCGCTTTCTGTGCAAGCAACGTTCGGCGCACGCGATCACAATTCTGTGCTTTCGTCAACACAGTCGAGTCCCTCCCCACCCTACGGCCTGCTCTCCACCCCCTCCCTCTCTCTCTCTCTTTACTCTCACATTCACCCCTTTCCATTATTATAAAAACGAGCGTAGGCCTATTTTCAGACCTACAGTCAACACACCATGCTCAGATATATGATGGAAAAGAACTTTGACCGGCTTACCCGCATGTTGTGTCTAGAGTTGTCTAACGTTGGGCGGACATTATTTGCAAACGAACACAGTTTCTCGCCCATAATTTCTGCTCTATCTTCCATCAAACCTTCAGGATCAATCGACAGGTTGATTTCAGTTGCAATCCTAGCTAACTATGCTAGTCCTTCCTTGCACTGTTAGGCAACCACCCTCCCTTCCCCTTTTCCGGAAGATCAGCTTGCAGCTCGGGTAGCTTTCGTAGTGTTCTGAGACGACATGTCCGCCCGGACAACCCTAGGTAACTAAAAACAAAACAAAAAGACAAGTTACCTCCCATTTCCGAATAAGGCCTATTGTCATGGACGTTGAGAAGTGCGTTTTGATGCTGCTAAATTAAGTGAGCATCTTGTGTTAGCTCGAGTAGTTAGAGCTAGTTTGTTGTCAGCGCCTGCAACGTGCTAATCTCGGGTAGCGCATTCCATTACTTGGGGACTGCAGTTTGTAGGGATCGGGCACCAGATCTCTTTTTGTTTGTCTCCTCAGAAGAAGGCAGGACAAAACGGGACTGGGAAGACGAGCGAAGCTGACAAAATGGCTCATACATAGGAACCGAACCAACGCAGACAGGTGTCCTGGAGCAGTCTCGTGCACGCGTGCGAAAGGAATTGACAGAATCTTATGGTCAACACGTTTCTTTACAGGGAGCCAATGCAGAGAGTCAAGTACGGGTAAAATGTGGTCTGTGGGCTTTGTGCGTGTGACTACCTGGCGGCCGTGTTTTGAATCTTGTGTAGTTTGTCCAACAGAGTGGTAGGGAGACCTCAAGAAGTGCTGTTACAATAGTCCACTCTGGACATGACAGTTGCTAAGGCCACTGCATTTGCGGCTGCTTGGGTCAGCATCGGACACAATTTTCCGAGAATCCTAAGCTGAAAATAACATTATCTAACTACTTCTTTTATGTGCTTTGACATTGTCAACTCGAGTCAAGAATGAGATCCAAATCCCAGACTGGGTCACGGAAGAAAATAGTAGCCTCCCCTATCTGGACGCTGTGGATGCCTATTTTTTGACGGTTCTTCTCCGATCCTAACAGCAACGCCTGTTTTATCGTCACTTAATTTAAGACGATTTTGTACCATCTAAGACTTCACCGATGCACAGCAAGACTCCAGACTTTTAATGGCCTCTTTTGCAACCACGGGATCAGGTAAGAAACTTTTTACCAACTGTGAGTCATATGAAAACGACTGACGATCAATCTTGTACTGCTCTCTTTACTCGACCTAACTGTAGATAGAGAAGAGTAGTGGACCTAACACCGATCCTTGTGGGACACCACAAGTTATGCTGTTGCACTTGAAGAAGACGAGCCAACAATAATTCTCTGAGAACGGTCCTTCAGGTACGATGAAAACCAATTGCAGCGTGGGTCCATTAATATCGGCCTCTAACAACAATCTCTTTAATACTAGTTTGTGGTTAATAGTGTCATACGCTGAACAAACAGGAGACCTATGTTCTCTGAATTTTAAACTCAGTAAAGTGTTACTTAAATAATGCAAAAGTGCAGTCTCTGTGCTGAAACCTGGTGTATAGGCAGGTTGAAATTTACTAAGACAGTCATGCACATTCAGATGTAGTATTAGCTGCCCAGCGACTATTCTTTCAAACAGTTTAGATAGGTAAGGAAGGTTAGACAGGGTCTAAAATGTTTGCAGGCTGTAGGGTCAAGTTTAAGACTTCTTCAGCAGAGTTTTAACAACAGCTGATTTAAAACACTGATGGACACAGGTTGATATGAGGCTTGCATTAATGATCTTGATTTAAACTGGCATAAGTATATCAAAAAACTAAATAACAAGTTTTGTTTGGGCAAGGTCAACTTCACAAGATGTCTTATTAGATTTGGCTATCAGCTATATTAGTTTTTTTCCACACCAATGCTCTGAAACTGTGCAAGTGGAGATCCTGCAGAGGTCACTGAATTTTTTATGTCAGAGTGGAATATACCACAGGAAGCATTGTCCAAATTCACACCAACATCGCTGATTTTGTTGACGAAATATGTAAACAGTGTGTATCTGCAGCAGATTGTTCAGTAATATGAGGCAGAATTGGACAAGACTATTTTGTTCCAAGTAAATTATTAACGATGGTATAAAAATCACCAGCTGTGGTAGCAATCTGATCTTGTTTGTAGGCAGACTTGCATCTCTTTACAGTCCCAGTGTACTTATTTTTAGCTTTCTAATATAAATATTGTCCATAAAGGAGAGATTCCTTCCTTCTTCTTTGTAATCAAAGCTTAGTACCTATTGAAATAATATAGCAGCCTACGTCAAGTATTGAAAAGATTATTCTACCCTTTGTTGCCGAACTAAAGTAAGTCTAGCCACAGTCTAGTTTTGAGAAAATCGACTCTTTGTGCATTGATTAATGACGATGATGACGAGAGACAAGATCACACTCTGTGACTTGTAAAAGGTTGTAACTTGAAATAAATGTAATAAATGTCTTTGTCTTGTCGTATCGTGACTAGAAGTAAAGTAAGCCATTTTAGCTCCGTTATAGGCGAAGCCCACTTCATCGTGGTCTAGTATATATAGTTTTACGGACAAAAGGTATATATACTTTGCCATTTGTTAACTTATGTTCTTCCAAATATATTGTCTTCGCCATAGTTGGGGAGCTTTAGGCAGGATTGGAGGAGTAGTATTGTGGTTTGGGCACACGCTAGCTTTCCATGTTAAGAAACGTCGGAAGGGATTACTACTTGGATGGGTGAACATACTTGGAAGGCAACCCCCAAACGACACCAATTAGATAGAAAAGAAGCGCACGATACACCCAGTCCACCAAGCTGTGAATGGGTCTTGGAGTCTTTTTTAGAGCCGCGGGGAAGGGAAAGCAGTGTTAAACTGGCCTTGACAAAAAGGGAAGTCCCAGTCTTGTACACTGAGTCCACTCCTAGGTCCAAAGACTGAACAGATAGTAGTAGTAGTAGTAGTAGTAGTAGTAGTAGTAGTAGTTGTAGTAGTAGTAGTAGTAGTAGTAGTAGTAGTAGTAGTAGTAGTAGTAGTAGTAGTAATAATAATAATAATAATAATAATAATAATAATAATAATAATAATAATTGTAGTAGTAGTTATAGTAGTTGTAGTAGTAGTAGTAGTAGTAGTAGTAATAATAATAATAATAATAATAATAATAATAATAATAATAATAATAATAATAATAATAATAATAATAATAATAATAATAATAATAATAATGCGAAACATGGACCATCACAGCAGATCTCCAACGAAGAATACAAAGCATGGAGATGAGGTGCTACAGAAGACTTCTGGGCATTTCCTATACCCAGCACATCACCAACGACGAAGTCCGACAGACCATCACACAAGCCATTGGACAACACGATGACCTGCTCACAGGGGTGGAGAAACGGAAACTCCGATGGTATGGCCACGTCACCAGATCATCAGGTCTTGCAAAGGCCATCCTGCAAGGCACAGTGCAAGGAGGTAGAAGAAGAGGGAGACCGAAAAAGAGGTGGGAGGACAACATTCGAGACACTGAGCGAAACCATCAGGGTTGCTGAGGACAGGGAAAGATGGAGTACGCTGGTTAAACGATCATCTGTGGTGCCCCTACGACCTCCGAGTTATGGGATAGGATAGGATAGGATAGGATAGGAATAATAATAATAATAATAATAATAATAATAATAATAATAATAATAATAATAATAATAATAATAATAATAATAATAATAATATGGTCAAAACGGGGCGATCTGTAACCAATATGTACGCTGACATGTTACAAACACTCCTACATACTACCAAGAACGCACACACTCATCACTGATGCATGTGGGTTAAACGGAAGTCGCTATGCAAAGGCGGAGAGGAAATAGAATTTGATTTATTTGTTATTATTATAGTTATTTTTTAAGTGTATTTATATAGCGTTTTTTCCTAATGACATCAGATCAAAGCGCCGTTCTCACGCATGTATACTTTACGTTTCCATCGAAATGCATACGAAACAAAAATTAACGCACTAATAAATTAGTCAAAGACATAATACCAAACATCAAAAAGAAAACTTATTAGTAAAATATACAAGACGACGGAGGGAGGGAGGGAGGGGGAGGAGAAGAGCAGCTAAGATCTAGGAGTGAGGGGGGTAGGGGCGTGCGGTGTGGCGGCGATGGTCTGAATCGCAAACGAAGGAATGATGTTGGTGGTTGGAGACGAGATCAGACATTTTTTTAATGATCAGTTCAGTTCAGTTCTTTTATTGAAAGTCTATTCATTTTTTCAATGATTCTAGACATTCACTAAATCAGAAACACATAATCAAATGCACACACACATACAATATATATATATATATATCTTTATAAACCATTGCTTCTGGGCACCTTAAAAGTCTCCAACCGGTCATTTGGGTACCCGGCTTTGGATCTGGGGACCCGGCCGGGTCAAAGAGATTAATTTTGAAGTTGGACTTGAAAGTGGCTATGTTCGGAGAGCTGCGAACAGAGAGAGGAAGAAAGTTCTAAGTTGAAGGATTAAGCAATGAGAAGGATCGATGGCCTGCAGAGGAAGGTTTGTAGCGGGGATTTGAAGACTGAGGGTATCAGAGGAAGAACAACGATTTCTAGATGGCTTGTAGAAGTGAATGTTCTGGGTGAGATAGGAAGGGCTAATCCATGGACGCACTTGCTTGTAACAGAGAGTACAGGTTTTGTAGGTAATTCTCTGAGATACAGGAAGCCAGGGGAGAGAACGTAGAAGTGGTGTGATATGATCAGATTTTATTTTGAGAACCGGACGAGCTCTGAATGAGTTCTGAACCCGTCGGAGCAGATAAACAGAAGAGGAAGGAAGTCCAGCCAGAAGAGAGTTACATGTACAATAGTCTAAGAGTGACAGAACAAGAGGATGTGGATTAGAATGTGAACAAGGGTCTGACTCAATTCGAGTCTTGCACACTGACTCCTAAAGTTCATAGACTGAACAGGAATTAAACATATCCTGGAACACAGTTAAGGTTCCAGTACGTCAAAAGACCATAGTTGCCAGCAAAATACAGCACTGTAACATACAGCAGAAGTTCTCATGAAAAATGGATTCGCTCTTTCTCGCTCTCTCTCCCCCCCTTTTCTCTACCCCCCCCCCTCCTTCTCTCCCCCCTTCTCTCTCTCTCTCTCTCTCTCTCTCTCTCTCTCTTTTTTGTTTGTGCCCATTACTGTAAAGAGAACCAGTATCGATTTGGAAAAATGTCCCACCGTTATAGTTTGAATTTATGCCATTGCTTGCAAACATTGATTTTAAGAGCTAATAACGAAGTAAATGCATTATATATTTAATAGTTACGCGCTACAGACACAAAAAGCCATACAAATCAATATAATTATTGTGAACGTTCTTTGCGCGTGTGTATGCATTGTTCTCGCCGGAAACAGGTAGAGACCTGCCTCTTTTCACGGCAGTAACGGGAGCTTGTTTCCCTGTCCCTCTCCACCATGCCTCTGCGACATGGAGCTGTGCTCCATACCAACAGACTTTGGATTGGTTTGAATTAAGAACTTATCATTAAGTTCTTAATTCATTGTCACATATTGCATATTCCCACATTTCATAGATACTGTATAATATACTCCTCCGATAAGCTCCAACTGATGAGACCAATTTAATAGAATAAAAAAGTGTGTGTGTGTGTGTGTGTGTGTGCGGGTGTGTGTGTGGGTGTGTGTGTGTGTGTGTGTGTTGGGGAGGGATCGATCAATGGTTTGTAATTAAAATCAAATAATATATTTCATTTGTATTATATATTTCTGTTAAAATGTTTTTATTCCCACACATTTGTCCAGTCAAGTCAAGAAATCTTTCTTCACCAAAAAGATGCAGTGAACATTTGTAGGTAAGGTAAAGGTAAAGGTAGTCCCATAGCCTTGTGGCCGTAGGGGAGCGTGATGTTGGAGATCGCACTTATCATGGGCCTGCGTAATGAGGGTGATGCCCATCTCTCTCCCTCGCTGCTTTACCTTCCCCACCCTTAAGAGAGTAGGTACTCAGTCACAGTTGAGTCAACTGGGGGCGTTGTTATTTGTCGCTTCACGGTTTGCGGTCACCCATCCAAGTGCTAACCGCACTGGAAAATTTGTACGAAATGTTAATATTACTTATATGTTTCAAGCGGAATTGAAACCGTACGTAGTGAGGAACTGTAAGGAGTAGAGCTGGGTAGCGTGGGTCAAAGTCGTACCGGTATTACCGCGGTATTTTTAGGTCGTATCGGTATTTCGTACCGGTATACCGCGATTTTAAGTGTTACAATCAAATGGGATATGGCACTGACAGTAGTGACCAACGCAAAAGAAAGATTGTCATACACTTCAAAACAGTTTCAAAGAACAACATTTCCATAGAAACTGAAGCTTTATTTTGGCTTGAACGCCTTCAAAACAAATTATGCTAAATCACTGTATAGAACATCAGCAAACTTCAAACCACAAAATCAAAATAAAACAAAATCATTCAACGGGAAAGGTCTTTAAGAACTTTAAGAGTTCAGAAGGATTGGCGACTGGTACCACGCTCAAACACGTGGATAAGCTGCTGTTCTTAGTTCTTTTTCAAGAACAGCTGCCTCTCCTCGTGTTTGGGCTTTAGACTCGCTCTCTGGGCGGACAAGACGTCGCCCACTGTCGCTGTATGTGTTGTCGAGATTTCCCAGTAAACCGGACCTTGGACACCCGCACCGGTATACCGTACCGTCGCGTTTCCGGACCTAAAAACGGGTACGTATCGGTAAAACCGTCAAGCCCAAGTAAGGAGTGAGGAACTGTTGCCTGTATGAAATGAATAGCGTTTAGAATAATTACTTCCCGTGTTCGAGCAGATTGAATGACTTGATTCTGGTCGTTTTCATAATTTTTTTTTTCTAAATCGGATGAAGTTTCAATCTATTTTTAATGTGCATAAAAAAACCTGAATAAATTTGCAAAATGTTGAGCGTGTGTTAGAGAGAGAATGTGTGAATGAGTGAGGGAGAACGAGTTTGGGTGTGTGTGTGCGTGTGTGTGTGTGTATGTGTGTGTGTGTGTGTGGTGTATAGGTGTGAATGCGTGTGTGGGTAGTTGTAGTTGTGTGGTGCTGAATGTGTAGTTTTAGTATAATCTCTGTATTAGTTTTGTTAGTGTTATAGTATAATTTGTCTCTTTACATGACGTGTTTGTGATACACTTGTTCCGTTTATTGAGGAGGAGAGGGGATGCATGCATATATGTGTGTGTTACTCATTTAAATTATTTAATTATAGGTTTATTGAAATGTATGTTATTGTCATTGCGAGAGAATGAATGAATGTTGAGCTTTGAGCAGACATGATATATGTAGTTAGTTAGTTAGTTAGTTAGTTAGTTAGTTAGTTAGTTAGTTAGTTAGTAGTAGTAGTAGTAGTAGTAGTAGTAGTAGTAGTAGTAGTAATAGTAGTAAAACTGAATTCAATAATTAGGTCTTAAACAGCGCATTACCCCGGCGCAGCGAGATCCTAAAGGCGCGAATTTGGTATATCGACCTACGTGCATTCACGTTCCAGATTGCGTCTGTACTTAATTGCGCGCCTGATCATCACCTGTGCACATTCATGTGTGCGGCTGGATGATTTTCTTTTAAATGTCATTATCTTTTTTCAAGATACAAGATAATTTTCCCCATTTTTACAAAAGGACATTTGACATTTCCTCAGTGAGGGGATACACCCGGAGAACCCGGAAAAAAACTTTCAGTGACCTCAATAGTCAAGTACCTACGTAAGTCACATAAGTCCGCCCCTTACCGAGTTTCGAACCCGCAACCTTCGGCATAGGAAACCGACTAATATCTAGCCGCGCCACCAGACCCAATACAAAGACAATGAATGATAATGTTGCCGACCGTTTACAATAACAATACAATTTGAAAGGGGATTCGCTTGGCCGGATTCTCACACTAAAGCTATTATGAAAAGTATTGATCAGAGGGAATGAACGAACCTAGAGTAAACGAAAAAGCTGTTTGCCAAATTCAACGACTTGTTTGTTGTACAGGGTGAGCTGACTGTGCTAATATACTGTCTCCCATTACCGCTTTGATTCTTTGCCCCAACGACTCTCGAGTTACGGGACAAGACAGGATAGGATAGGATTACCGTTTTGCGTTTGAATAACTGAATGGTTGGATGAGTGGTTGGATGGATGAGTGGAGGGTCGATATAGACGAGAACCGTTTCACCGTTCACTAAATTCTGGTTTTCCTGTCATTGAAATGAATGTATGAATTAGATCCATAACGACAGCAGCCTATGGCCCATCACATTTCTTAATACTTTTGTTCATATGTCTTACGGCAGCTGAGTTTGCTAATGGCCTTTCTTGTTCATATGTCTTACGGCAGCTGAGTTTGCTAATGGCCTTTCTTAAATGGAAGGTTCGTGAAAGGTTAGTGGAAGTTCGCGAACCTTATTTTCGAGGTTCTCAGAACCCGAATTTCAGTTCCTGAACTTTTTGAACAATACATTAAGACATGCCATTACGCAGTGTTAGGCGAAAGGCAATTATGTGCTGCTACTGTGGTCACTGTGAGATGAAACCAGTGACCAGCAATGAATGCCCACCGCTGTAACAATGGCAATACGCGTTGTTTAATGCAAACGCAGTTATAGGCCATTTTTAATAGGGAGTTACTTTTCAACCAGCTGTATAATCAAGATGAAACTAGCATCTGAATGAAAGCTCTGTTTGCCTATCCAATACTGGCTTCATAGTTTGTGTTCCCAACAGGATGTACATCATGTATGCGTAGGATAAAGCAGAGAGGGAGAGAGAAATAAAGAGCAGGTCATGGATTGTTCGGGGTAGATAGAGGGACTCGGACTCAGACATTTTATTAACAACAAGAATACATATTTTAGGCGGGAGCCTAATCTTGCCCTCGTTCCTCGTATCATTCACACTCACATTGTGCGATATTCAGTCGTACACGCCAACGACAAAACATAAATATAATAACAGGACAGAAAACAAAATAATGTTATGACTATCATGCGGCATACAAAAAAATATATATATCAATCAAGGTTGGTGTTACAAGTATACAATGCATAGCAAACACGCTAATGTATATCGAATAATCAGGTAGTACAATTACACATACATTTAAGACGCATCACTTGTGGATCAAATAGCCAAGTAGCACATTGGGAAACAGTTGACAAAATCAGTGGTAACGTCATATTATGGTAATGTTTCCTTAATGTACGCATAAAGGAGGGAAGAGTGGAACACGATCTAATAATGTTCAAAAGAAGAGAGTTCCATATTCTAGATCCCCAAAATGCAAAACGTTTCTTAAACAGATCAATTCTTGTTCGAGGCAGGATGTTTTTGTTTCCCCCGTATGGGTGCCGGGGGTTTCAGTATAAATAGTATCCCCACTTTCTGGAAATTTAGTGCTTTAAATTCCCACTGTCGCTGTCTTTCTCATTTGCTCTTTCTCATTCCTGCTCTGTTCTATCAATCTGCTATACTATCTTCTTCTTCGCTAGACCAGTCACCTACCTTTTTTCTTGAAAACTCTTCCGGGACAAGACTCCTCATTTGTGTGTGAGGTCTGTTGGATCAGCTTGGGAATATTGGACGCTTTCTGCCAGGTGGTCACTAGGGCTTCCTATGATGTTATTATTTAGCAGTGTAGGCATTTTATATGTACGTGTTTTGTTGATAATTTATAATGATGTTTGTATTCTATTTTGTTTTTTGTAAACGGGGGTTCGATAAATTAGAGTATAGCTTCACCGTCCCATGCGTGGGATGTCTTTATTGTAAAGTGACTGGCTGATGGAGAGCTTTCAGTTTCACCACTAGGG
Source organism: Oncomelania hupensis (assembly GCA_036898135.1). Taxonomy (NCBI): domain Eukaryota; kingdom Metazoa; phylum Mollusca; class Gastropoda; order Littorinimorpha; family Pomatiopsidae; genus Oncomelania; species Oncomelania hupensis. The sequence goes on from CM072516.1 coordinate 74,375,282, forward strand.
TTGTTTCGGCAGATCTTTTATGCGGATCGGGGGTTATCCGGTCCTGATTTGGCTCGGAAAAGTCCGCTGGACCTAAAGCAATAATCATGTCATGTAATGTAATGTTTTTGATGGACCCGTACCGTTCTGTGGCAGCAGTTAACAGATTCCTGAAATAAAGTGGTGCTAGGCCATTTTGCACTTTAAACAAGAAGGTCACAATGTTGAATGAAAACTAATGATGTAAGGATATTAGATTTGCTGTTATTGGTTTTTTTTCTCCCGATGATCAAAGACTGGGTTAATCAATGACAATCGTTTGTTTGTTTGATTTTAATGCCTTTTTCAAACCAAAAGAAAAAAAAAAGAAAAAAAAAAACAAAAAAAAAAAAAAAAAAAAAAAAAAAAAAAAAAAAAAAAAAAAATGATAAGACAAAAAAAACTGGAATTGTAGTTAAACATCAAGTTATCATAGATACTGACCAATTGGAGAACCAATAAACGTTTTCGCTAGACTAATGCATACATCAAAACTAATATTGTCCAAAGCTGTCATGTTGTTATAGGTAGACTATCACGCAATTAATCGCATTGAAATAAAACATGTTTCAAAGAAAACATTTCAATACATACACATTTTATAGTTTTATAATATTTAGTTCTTATACTTATAGAATTTAAATATATTCTATAAGCCATCGTCACTACAGACCTGGGGATTCCATTATGTTGCTCAAATAGGATATTAAAATGACATTTCTTTTTAACTTCCTTTTCAGTTATAACTTGCATCTCTTTAACTGACAATGATATATTTAGCTTTACTACATTATTGTTTTCGGCACCATGTTTTGCAGCTCTATCAGCCCAGTCATTCAAGAGAAAACCACAATGAGAAGGAACCCAACAATAGTTAACATGTGTACCATTAATTATAATACTATGAATCAAGTACTTAATTTCAAAAATTATGTCTTTTCTGTCTGTACTGTTATTAAAATTTAATGCCTCTAAAACTGATTTTGAGTCTACACATATAACTACACTATAGAAATTTAATGGTATATTTATTATTCTATTTAAAACCATAAGTAGCTGCTATCAATCTGCAGTGAAAATGGAATATCCTTTTCCTAAATAAATTGATTCTGTAATTTTATTCTATTTAAACCATAAGTATTGCTATCAATTATGCAGTGAAAATTGAATATCCTTTTCCTAAATAAAAAGATTCTGTAATTTTAAATTCAGGAATAACAAAACCTGCTCCAGCATTATCATTTTCAAGGACGACGGTCAGTATATATCTGAAGTTGTGTCGAATATTTATCATATAAATGTTAACGAACATCAATTATCATTAAATCTGAGCTATTATTCTTCATTTCAGTTGTAAAAATGCCATAGTTAGCTTTTTCAAGTTCCCATACAGGTGGAGACACTACGTTTTTGTTACATATAAAATCTTTATTTTCAAAATGCTTTGGAACTATGTGATTTGTATAAGTTGCTATTGTTTCAAAACATTTAATTGTTTGTGAATATTTAGGATAATATATACCTGATTTGAATTATAGCTCCTCATTTGTACTGTTAACTACTGCAGTTGCTCTTATAACATATCTTGCACACGATAATTTTCTCCAAACTCTAAAGGCATAACTCCCGCTGTTTCATAAGCACGTATTGCTTTAGTGTGTATAGAATTCCAAGAGCCAATTTTATAGCCTTACTATCTAAACTCTGTAACGTTTTAATATAGCATGTAGGGGCAGAGAACTAAGCCTCTTGGCGTAGGTTAATTTAGATCTAACAAGTGCACATGCTAAATGTACTAAAGTTTTAGGGTCCTGTCCCCAAGGCTGCTACTAATAAATTTTAATAAACTATAACTTTTTACAGCTTTATGAATTACATACTCAATATGTTTTTTCCAATGTAATTTAGGTGTAAAATATACACCTAGAAAATTTAACTTCTTTGACATATTTTATTTCCTCATTTTTGGATGTAAACTTTAGGCAGTTGTCTGGATCATGACCATTATTAAATAAAATCATACTAGTTTTTTTCTTTAGACAGTTCCAATCCATTTTGATTCATAAAGTAAGTAATATTATTTATTTCTAATTGGTATAATTTCGCAACATGTTTAATTTCATATGGAGACCTTTTTTGTCTTAAAGTACATTCATCCAAATGGCAATATCATCAGCGTATTGAACCATAGAAATTCGTTTGCTTACAACTCTTGGTAAATCATAAATTAATATATTAAAAAGAAGAGGTGAAATTATTTAACCTTGTGGAATTCCCATATCTATAGTGCGATGAGTAGAATATGAATTTCCAACTTTCACACTCAAGTTACGTCCTTTAAGAAAGGTTCTAATGTAATTATAAATATATCCAGATAATCTAATCTGTTTCAGCTTATACAATAGCCGAGCGTGCCAGACTCTGTCGTACGCTTTTTTAATGTCAAAAAAGTAGCCAAAATTCTTTTCCTTTTTGCAAATTGTCTCTTGATGTGAGTGCTTAATTGAACTAAAATGATCTACTGTCGATCTGCCTTTTTGAAATCCTGCTTGTTTATTTGGGATGACATTATGTTTACAACAAACATATGTCCATCTTTCCAATATAACCATCTCCATTACTTTACTTACATGAGATGTTAAGGATATAGGTCTGTAACTTGATGTTTTATCTCTAGGCTTACTAGCCTTTAAAATGGGTATAACTAGAGAAGACTTCCATATATTAGGCAAAACTCCTCTTTTCCAACATGTTTGAATATGTTTGAATGACAATCGTCTCTGCACTACGGTGCAAAGAGTTTAGGTTACTGATATGTACATCTCCTGCACCACGCCATACTGATGGCGCATAATTAAGTTGTGAAAGGCAGTGGGACATGAAAAAAAATTCTTCTTGCATCAGGACTGACAAAAATTTTAATTTATTTGAGAGGTACAGATTTTTCGAGACACTTAGCAAACACAATCTACATTTTTATGCCATCTGAATTTATGATCAATAATAACTCAAAGCACGCGATGAATTTCTACTTGTTCAACAACATCGGTGCCAAGAACGAGGTCAAGGCAGAGCGGCGTTCTTTGATGTTTATGTCTATACGTTATGGCCATGCTCTTAGTATTTTTTTGGATGTAAAAACATTTTGCTATTTTTGCACCATAGTGCAACATTACTAATTGCATCCTGAAGATCTGACTAAACTTTGGTTAGGTAATAAGAAGAAGTGTAAACAGAGCTATCATCAGCAAAGAGATCACAGGATATAGAACTTGCAGATATGTCAAGGGATGTGTCATTTATGAACAGGCAAAATAGTAGCGGACCTAGGACAGATCCTTGGGGTACACCGGTTGTGATATTATCTAAGTAAGAATAAGTCCCATTCAAGAATACCAGTTGTTTCCTATCAGTCAGAAACGACTTAAGAAGGTTGATTGTACGATCACGGTTGGTGTACAATATAAGTTGATCTACAAGAGATCTATGATTAGCATGGTTAAATGTCTTTCTTAGATAAAGAAAATCAGCAGCCACGGTTTGGGATTGATTAATGGACGATAGCCATGAATCACACAAAGACTTGTGGGCAGTGTGGCACGAGTGAAATTTACAAAATCCGGACTGAAAAGTATTCAACCATTTTTGTTATTCAATAAACTGCATAAAGTTGCTATGAATATGTTTCTCAAGAGGTTTAGACAATACCGACTACATGGATACTGAGCGGAAGTTGTTAATTCAGAGAAATCTGTTCCTTTTGGTAAAATAAATCACTTTTGCAGATTTTCATATATATCTGGAAAAACGCCTGACCTAACACTTAAGTTATATACAATACAATACAATAAATACCATACAATACACTACAATATATCTATATTCATCTCTAAAAGAGACATTACAAACTTGACTGTGTGGTGTGCCTGTAAAATCAATTAATCAAACACCATGCAAAAATAACGGATTGACATCACATGTTGACATCACATCATCACCTACAACCGTATACCCACATGTCTTACTAAAACGAAGCCTAAAAACAATGCATTGACTGTGTAACAAGAGAAATCTAGAATACATACATCACTAGTAATTCTACTTTCATTCTACAGTACTTCTATATACTGTAGGTGTTCTACTTTACTATACGTAGGTTAGGGAATCAATGATGTATGGGAGAAGAAGTTTGACCACAACATTTAGTGACATTATCGAGACCCGCCAGTGATGAGGTCCATCTTCATGCAGTAAATTTCAGGAATGACACATTGATCGTCTGATTTTAGTATACGATTACAAAATTGTGTAAGAAAAGAGTAATCAAGTTTAGTATGATCTTCAACTGATTGAGCAGACTGGCTAAGGTTTAAGAAATGCAAATTGAATGAATCAGGGGATATAGGTATAATTTGTTCACGTTTAGATAATGGTGATTTATTGGTGATTTTATTAATTGCCCCGCCCGCCAAAGTTGAGCCGTGTCGGAGTAATTGTGGATCTTTTTTTTTTTCAAAGTATTATTTTATTTCGGCATTTTTAACTAAGGTACTAACCTTCTTCTTCTGCTTTTTTTAATCTTCACATTTCTTTTTTCTTTTTCAAGTTATCTCTGATCTTCATTTCTTGAACTATGTCAGGATTAAGCCATGCTGGAAAAGTGTTATGTTTTATGCCTACTCATCTTTTTTCGAACTGAAGCATGTGAGAGGGAGGGAGAGAGAGGGAGACTTGTTTTAAAACTTTAGTAGTAGTAGTAGTAGTAGTAGTAGTAGTAGTAGTAGTAGTAGTAGTAGTAGTAGTAGTAGTAGTAGTAGTAGTTCTAATTATTTATTAATATTATTATTATTATTATTATTATTATTATTATTATTATTATTATTATTATTATTATTATTATTATTATTATTATTTCTAATTAGTTGTAGTATCTGTATTTATATTATAAGACTTACAAAGTATCTCGATAGCTCTTTTATGAAGACTATTTGGTCACTGGCATTACACCATAGAGTTGATGCATAATCAAAATGAGAAATACAGTGGCCATCGAAAAAAGATTTTAAAACATCAACCGTAACAAAGTGTCTAAGTTAATTTAGAGGGAAATTTAGAATTTTTTTTACAGACATGGTTAATGTGTGACCGCCAGCTAAAATCATCATCGATGCCTAGCACCTTATGTTCACGAACTTGATCATTATTGTACGATCCTAAGTTTAGATTAAGGCAAAAAGTTCCATTTTGACGTTTTTGTTTGGTAGTGAGAAGCATACTTTTGCTCGTAT
>CM072516.1:74383087-74560587 GCA_036898135.1 Oncomelania hupensis
AGAGAGAGAGAGAGAGAGAGAGAGAGAGAGGGAGGAGAGAGAGAGAGAGAGAGAGAGAGAGAGAGAGAGAGAGAGAGAGAGAGAGAGAGCTATGTTTCGGTCTCAAAACGCGACAGACTAAAGAGAGCGCAAGACGCACGCGCAGAAAACCGCAGAATTTAGTCGCTGGCGGCATTTGCATAGTCCGGAATCGTTGGAGTTGTGGACCACGGACCGTGATTCCTTGTCCGTGTTGCGCACGCACAGCGCAGCGGCATTACACTCGCTCAGAAAGAACCCTCGATAGCAAAGCGGTACATAACGTAACATTTGAAAGTTTGAAACATAGGGCTGCACGCTTTCTACCTCTATTTATCGAGGATGCCCTTTCAGCGTGCAATGCTCTTGTGGACAGCGTGATACAGAATAGAAACAGGTAATTTTAAAGTCTAGGACGCAACCAATTTATGCTAGTCCCAAGTGCTATCATTAACTATATACCACTTCTCTCAAAGCCAGTTTATTAGTTTGATGGTTCAGTAGGAATATGAACGTTCTAATATTTAGTTTATCGAAGAAAAACATAATAATAATAATAATAAGAAGAAGAAGAAGAATAAGAATAACAATAATAATATTATTTACAACCAAAAATTATAATAATAATAATAATAATAATAAAATTAATAATAATAATAATAATAATAATAATAATAATAATAATAATAATAATAATAATAATAATAATAATAATAACATTTACCACCAAAAATAAAAATAATAATAATAATAATAATAATAATAATAATAATAATAATAATAATAATAATAATAATAATATTAATTATTATTATTATTATTATTATTATTATTATTATTATTATTATTATTATTATTAATAAACTAATAATAATAATAATAATAATAATAATAATAATAATAATAATAATAATTATTATTATTATTATTATTATTATTATTATTATTATTATTATATCTTATATCAAAATTTCTTTTAAAACCTTGGTGTTTTTTTATGATTTCTATTTGTATTATTCTATATTCAATAGTAGTAGTAGTAGTAGGAGTAGGAGTAGGAGTAGGAGTAGGAGTAGTAGTAGTAGTAGTAGTAGTAGTAGTAGTAGTAGTAGTAGTAGTAGTAGTAGTAGTAGTAGTAGTAGTATTACCAAGGATCGGGATGGGGTGGTACGTGTAGGTAAAAGGGGGCTACGGGTAGGTTTAAAGGGGCATGGGTAGGCATAACGGGGATACGGGGATATATAAGGGGGTATGGTGATGGTCGATTCCTTTCATCCATACCTGCGAAACGATCAACGGGGAAGTATCAAGGAGGGTACAGGTAGGTTACAAGGGGGGTACGGAAGGTATCAAGGGGGTATGGTGAGGTATCAAGTGGGTTCGGGGAGGTATCAAGGGGGTATGGTGAGGCATCATGGGGAGGGGGACGGGGAGATATCAGGGGGCTGGGGTATGGGGAGGTATCAAGGGGGATATGGGGAGGTATCATCGTCCAAATGAAACTCGCAGACAACAGTTGTCTCTCTGTCTACATTTTAAACAGCAACCTGTGTACCCTGGCTTGCCAGGGTACAAAACCACTAGTTATAAATAAGCTGATTTATATAGCGCAGTTTCTTGATCTACGATAAGGCACACTGCTCTTCACAGTAAAACCATTGTAAACATTTAATTAAAACACTAAAATAACAATACACACATACTACTAACAAAGCAAACCAATAGCAGTCACCAAAACCAAATAGAGCCAAAATGACAATATCACGCCTACTACATTAAAAACAACATACAGGTTTGCACAAAATACAAATGAGCATAGACAATCAAACACCAAAGACATAATAACAAGCGTAGACATATTTACAAACAACAGTATCATGGAGACAATCCTGGTATATCCAAACGTCATAATTTAAACAAGTTCTTAAAAGGAATACAATGGTTTTAAAAGTAGAAATATAGTATAAACAATAAAACCAATGTCCTTAAAATAGTTTGTAGTTTGCAGAGGAGCGCAGCTGACGTGAAGGTGTATAGACAGAAAATAGATCAGATAGATATGAAGGAGAGGAATCAGAAAAAGAACTACGATACAGAACACAGATTTTGTACTCAATTTGGGCTTGCACTGGCTGCCAATGAAGTTTGCGTAGCAGTGTGATGTAATGTGGTCCCGTTTTTTAGCCCTAAAAACTAGTCTTGCAGCTGAGTTTTGCACTTTTTGTAATTTGTTGATGACCTGATTTGAGCATCCAGAGAGCAGAGAATTACTGTAATCCAGTCTAGAGAGGACAAAAGCACAGACTAAATTTTGGTGGAATAAAAAGTCAAATAGCAACAGATGTAGCTAATCTGACGGGTTGCAGCATAAGCAGATCGGCAAACTTGAGTGACATGAATATCCAGTGACATGTCTTCAGAGATATGAGACCCAAGGCTTCTAAGCAGATAAGGAAAATTGAATGTCAGAGTTTCCAACACGAATAGAACTGGGCAGGGAAGAGATTAATGATGTTTTCTTATCTCTCATCAACAGGGCTTCGGTTTTATCATCATTCAACTTAAAGCTTGTTATGCGTCATCCATGCCTTCACATCAGAACTGCAATTCCGCACGCTTTGGACAGCAGCATCTGTTTCACTTGGCCGAGACCATTTATAAAGCTAAGTGCAATCGGCAATAGCCTCATTTCCGATACCATGTTACTCGATCAGCAACAGCAAGGGCTTTCTATACACCACAAAAAGAGCAGGTCCAAGGACCGAGCCATATGGAACTCCGAAAACTATGTCAGCTGGATCAGAGTACTGGTCATTGATTTTTAGTGACTGTTTGCGATTTGAAAAGATATGATTTAAACCAGGTCAGAACGGAACCAGAAAAGCCAACATGATTTTCGAGCGTTTTGAAGAGGACTTCGTAATCTACAGTGTCAAATGCGGCAGACAAATTAAGTAATGTTAGTTATCGAGATATTCACACAGTCTAGAGCGAGAAGAATGTCATTGGTAACCTTCAATAATGCTGATTCAGTGCTGTGAAATGGCCGATAAGCAGACCGATGTGGGCCAAGCAATGAGTTAGAAGTCAAGCAGGCAAACAGTTAGTTTAAGACAATCCCTTCTATGACCTTTGAAAAACATGACAGATTGGATGCAGGTCTGTAGTTTGCATCATTTGCATAACTTGCATCATTATGTAATGTAATGTGATGGCACAGGCGGCGGAAGCGGGGGGGCAAAGGGGGCACTGGCCCCCTCCAGAAAAATATTGGGGGGGGCAAACCTATACATTTGCCCCCCCCCCCCCCCCAATATTCAGCCCCTCAAAAAACATTATTTGGAGGTTCAAACCAATAAGCCTATTTTCCCCCTTTCTCTGGACTGATGCAAGTTAACAATACCTGTGCTGAGACCATTTTCAAAGCACTGAAGGACTGCTTGATCAGAATTAACTTGCCAGTGCAAAACTGTAGGGGCCAGGCCTACGACGGGGCGAGTAATTTTCAGGGTCATTTTTCAGGAGTTGCAAAAAGATTCAAAGATGAGATCCTTGCTGTGACTGAAGAGTTGGCGACAGTTCTTCAAAGAAAACAAACGACTTGTGATGACGCAATAAACGCTGCTGACATTTGTCTGAGAACACTGGAAAGCATGCGGCATGAAGATTGTTATGAGATATTTTTTGCTGACATCACAACGAAAGCTGCAAATTTGTGTGATGAGCCCTGCGTTCCTACACAGAAGCAGCCTCCACGAAGACTGGACGATGGCTCACAGGATCACAGCTACTCTTGTCCATCGCTTACTACAGACAGCAATACTGTGAGGCCATTGACAACACCAAAGAACATTTAAAGAGCCGGTTTGATCAAATAGCTCTCGACTTACCAAGGAAAATTTAAGTTATTCTAAGTGATGGAGCAGCAGGGAAGAGACCAAAAATTCCTCAAGAAATCAAAGATACATATTCCGCTGACATCGACTTGGACAGACTCAAAACTCAGCTAGAATCCTCCCACATGCACTGGGTGACACCAGGAGGCGGCTAACTCTAGGATCACCATCTTCCAAGCACTGCCGGATGAACTGAAAGCTTCTGACACTGTGCGACGGATGCTGAGTGAAGTGGATAAACTTCTCAGACTGTACTTCACCATCCCAACCACAACTGCAACGGCTGAACGCAGTTTTTCAGCCCTAAAGCGGGTAAAAACATACCTTCGGGCAACGATAACGCAGGAGCGTCTAAATAAATGTCTTATAATGCATGTGTTCAAAGACAAAGTAGATCAACTAGACCTAGCGCAAACTGCTTACGAATTTATCAATATAAATGAACGCCGTCAGGCATACTTTGAAAAATTAACGGTGTAATTTCCCATGCCAAATGACATGCATGACTGCTGTTTTTGTTACCGTGATGGATCAACATTGCCAGGTCAGTTTCTCTCCCTTTCTCTCTACCCTCCCCCCCCCTCTCTCTCTCTCTCTCTCTCTCTCTCTTATATGCACAGTTGTAGAAATATATTATATATATTTTTCTCTCTCTCACGTAGTGTCTATGAAAATAGTTCAAATTATTTGGAGTAAATGTCCAGGGCCGGACCCAGAGGGAGGGGGGATACCTGGGTTCAAGACCCCCCCCCCCCCTCCCCTTCCAAATTAAAAATAAATTTGAATTTTTTTTAAATGCAAAGAGTTTCATTTTTTTATTGTTTTTAAAACATTGCAGTTTTTAGTCACTTTTGGTCCAACGTACAAAGAGTTATTTATAGTCAATTCAACGGAAATCCATTTCAAGGGATCCGTTGAAACGTCCAAAGCGTTTTCCTGTTGAAACGACCAAGTAACCCAACCCCTAAGCCTAAATTAGTAAATGCAGCCATATTTTCTTGTTCTGGCCGCAAGCCTCTTCTAGCACCTTCACCTTGATACTGCCCTAATCCACCAAAAACGACTTTTTAGAAATATTAATTAAGATGTTAAGTTGATAATTATGACAATTCGTTGTAACGAACATCCATTGAAACGACCATCGCTGAATCGTCCAAAAACATCGTTGAAATGGAAACCCTTGACAGTGAAGCTGCAGAAAAGGACAAAAGATGTTGTCGATGCCTACAGGGAAATCAAAGAGGTCAGTAACTGCATATCTTCTATTAGAAGAGATGTCGAAACAGCGTTCGTTGCCTGGTTTGGTGAAGTCAGCAAAATGGCAAATGCTTTGACAACTGGTGTTATTGTTCCTCGTCAAACATCCCGACAGACTCTCCGTGACAACCAACCTGCGGCCACTCCAGAAGAATATTTCAAGATTAGCATTGCCATTCCTTTCTTGGAACACCTGTCGACCGAATTGGACTCGAGGTTCACAAATGCTGGCCTAGCAGTTGATGGTCTCTGTCTGGTGCCAAGCACTTTAATAGACAACCAGGATGGTTTCATGCAGGTTCCAGAAGGGGTGAAGACACCGGCAATGTTGTGGGAGTCTGACCTACCAGACAACGCTACCCTCGATGCAGAATACCAACGGTGGGTTTGCAAATGGCGAAGTGCTGCTGAGAATGCGACAGCTATCATCCCATCCACGGCATCAGAAGCACTGAAACATTGTGACAGGGATTTTTATCCCAACCTGTTCATCATGCTAAAGAACCTTTGCACCCTGCCTGTCACTACTGCCGAGTGTGAGCGTTCAAACAGTCAGTTGCGCAACCTGAAAAACTACATGCGCTCTACAATGGGGCAACAGAGACTCAATGGACTTGCTTTACTGAAAGTGCACAGGGATGTTGATATTGACTTCAAAGAGGCAGTGAACTGTTTTGCCAGAAGATACAATTCACAAATGGTACTAATGCCGAGGAACCTAGTGCAGCAAGACTGAATTAAATGAAAGCAGGGCGGTGATGTTCATAAACTACCAGGTAAAGCTTTATACCGTTAACGATCAACAAAAAGTAGTGAATAATAATAGTACATCTCTGCTGATAAATAAATGTTTGTGTGTGTGTTTTTTTTTTTTAAGGGAGTGGCAGAAGATAATTTTTGTACCCCAGAGTTTGTCAGTTCAATTGTTCAAAAAGCTCAAAGTCCCAGACCATCACAAATGGCTTTTTCAAGGTTCAGATTGCACCAGATTGCACCATTTTGCATCCTTGAAAAAACATTTCTGGGGGAGCATGCCCCCGGACCCTCCTAGAAGGCACGGCGCTTCGCGCCTTCGCTGAATCTGTAACCTCCCCCTCGACTTTTCCAAGGTTCGGCCCTGATGTCAGTAAAGAAAATGCGTGTGTGCCCCCCCAATCCTGAGCAGCTTCCGCCGCCTGTGGATGGTACATAAGACAGATATTGCATTATAATTGTATTGGTATAGTATGTAGTGGTTTGTTGTTGTTGTTGCTGTACTTCTCCTTCTGCTGCTGTTGTTGCTGCTGCTGCTGATGATGATGATCTTGCTGTTGCTGATGATGAGTCTTGCTGCTGTTGCTGTTGCTGCTGCTGATGATGATGGTGTTGATGATGATGATGGTGTTGATGATGATGATGATGATGATGATGATGATGATGATGATGATGATGATGATGATGATGATGATGAACACCACGACAAAGATTCTGATTACGATGGTGATGACGACGATGATGAACACCACGACAATGATGACGACCATAATGGTGATGACGATGATAACAACAACAATGGCGACGACGACGACGACGACGACGAAGAAGAAGAAGAAGAAGAAGAAGAAGAAGAAGAAGAAGAAGAAGAAGAAGAAGAAGAAGAAGAAGAAGGCTTGCAAAGTACCGTTGGTCTTCAACCCAATGCGCGCGCAAGGAGATTACGTTTGCGGTAGTTGTAGTTAGTCTTCAGCATCATCAGTATTATTTATTATACGTGGCATAACTACTGTACCCGGAATTGATGAGGCGTGGCCGTTTGTGTAGCCATCTGTGAAAGGTCAGACAGCGTTGCTACATTTCACGGACCCCGATCAAATGAAACCTGAAGTTTGGATTATAATAATATAACAACATATACCCAAAGAGCGCAACAGGCACCTCGTCTCTGGAGATGCAATTTAGTATATAGATAGAGTGCGATGCATCCTCTTACATCCAGTTCCAGAGAGAGAGAGAGAGAGAGAGAGAGAGAGAGAGAGAGAGAGAGAGAGAGAGAGAGAGAGACTACCACCAACATTACAACTAATACCACCACCAGCCACATCATCACCACCACCAACACCGACAGCAACAGTCAAGAAAAGAGAGTTCAACAAACAAAAAAGATAGGAAACAAAGGTGCATAAAGAACACACGACACCTCAAGCAAACAATATGGCAAGCCATTCTGTGACGTTTGAGACGCGCACGATAGATCCGATCGTATTGTTTTGCAAAGCATGCAATAACAGAGTGTATTTACCTTTGATTTCATTTTGAGTGGTAGTTGGAAAAAGCTTTGTATAATATTGATAATTTTCGTTAGTCGATATTATTGGAGAATGTTCTAGGGTTACTTGTTTACTATCGATCGAAGCATGTAGATAGATATAGTGGTGGCTGCGAGATGCTTCTAACCTAAATAAGGTTATATGACGTAAGACAGTGTATAGTTCTGATGACGAATTTTATTCTGATTGGCTGTAATTGCGTCATGTTGGAATGTTCGAACGTTCTCTAGAGTATAGAGAGACTATATAAGTACCGCACTGTTTCAGAGTTGTGAATTCGTCCCCTATACGCTATTGTGTCCGGGGACGTTAATCTATAAAACTAAACTAACTAGAGATGTGATTTGAAAAAGAGAAAGTGAAAAGCGATTGAGTGATTGTGTTACGTTGGAGACGCGTGCGATGGTAGGTTTACGTGTGAAATGCGCACAATAATAGCCTTGCGTGTGTGACGCGCGCGATAGATAGATCGTTTTGTTTTGCTAAGTATGCAGTAATAGAGTGTATTTATCTTTGATTTGATTTTGCGTTGTTATTAGAAGAAGCTTTGTATAACGTTGGTGTTTTTAGTTGGTCGATATTATTTGAGAATTTTCTAGAGTCAGTTGTTTACTATCGATCGAAGCGTATGGGTAATTCTAGTGGTAACCACGAGACGCTTCCATCCCAAATAAGGTTGTGTGACGTGAGACAGTGATGATGAAATTACTTTTGATTGGTTGTGGTGTTTTATGCAGGGGTATTTTCGCTTGTTCTGGAGTATGTAGAGACTGTATAAGTGCCGCACTGTTTCAAAATAAGAGAGAGTTGACAGTAGAGAGAGTTGTTGTATTAGAGTTGAGAAAGTTGTTAAAAGTGGAAAGTTCATAGTTGAGAATTGTAGAGTGGAAAAAGCGATTGAGCGACTGTATGCAGTTGTTGATGAGTGCTGAATAAAAGTGGAAAACTTTATACGACGACTCCAGCCTTGTTGATGATTGAACGGGTTGCGTGGATAAACGAATCTGAGTTACACCTATCAGGATTTCAAGCATCGGGGCTGAATCAACTACTGATAGAGAAAACCAACATCGAGTGTAACAGATTGTATGCAGTTGTTGATGTACGCTGAATAAAGTTGGAAAACTTCATTCGAAGACTCCTTGTTGCTGAGTGAACAGGTTGCGTGGATAAACGAATCTGAGTTACACTTATCAGGATTCAAGCATCGGGACAGAATCAACTACTGATATAAAAAACAAAACAACAACAGTGTAACACATTCAAACGTATTTTCAGACACACACGACAGTAGGAAAAAAACAGGGCATTTTCAGAGGCGTTAAATTTGTGTTGACGATGTTGTGGCTCGGCTTTGTCCTAAAGAAGCAAAAACGAAAACACAGAATAAACTGAACTTTCTGCTAGCCCCCCCCCCCCCCCCCGCCCCCCCCCACCCCCTCCAAAAAGATAAAAATCGACTCAGTCAATTTTTAAGTACAGCGCAAAGCGTGTTTAGGCAATGGTGAAGCCCTTCTTATCCTACCCTATCCTATCCTATACCGTAACTCAAAAGTCGTTAGGGCACCACAGATGATCGTTTAACCAGCGTACTCCATCTTTCCCTGTCCTCAGCAACCCTCATGGCTTCGCTCAGTGTCGAGCCAGTCCATTCTCGAATGTTGTCCTCCCACCTTTTTTTTCTGTCTGCCCTCTTCTTCTGCCTCCTTGCACCGTGCATTGCCGGATGGTCTTTGCAAGGCCCGATGCTCGGGTGACATGGCCATCCCATTGGAGTTTCCGTTTCTTCACCACTGTGAGCGTGCCATCGTGTTGCCCAATGGCTTTAAACTTTGAGAAAGTACACACACGAATGCTGTAATAGGCTTAGCAGGGGTTAAAGTATCCGCGAAGTAAGAATGAGGAATTTCGGTGTAGTTATTCTTGAGGCAAGGCAACAAAGATTTTTTTTTTAAATCCGGAGCGACTGACCAAATGTTACTGAAGAATGGCCCGTAACTTGAAGTACCTGTATGCAAAAAATCAGCTACATAGTTTTTCGCCGTTTTTTTTTTTTGAGATATTGAGCAAATACGTGTTGCGGTCAAGGCAGTATGGCCACTAATCTAGGTCATGTTTCTATGAAGTTTGGTCAAAATCTGTTCCGTGTTGATTTTTTTTAAGATATGAATTCCCATATAACAGACCGACAGACGGACAGACTGACATTTTGGCTCGTTCTGATTTCGGACTCTTTCAAAGTATTTCCAGGCCGGAAAAAGCCTGGAAATACCTTATTAAAAAAAAGACAAGAAACACTTTTTAAAATATAAAAAAGTAGGACGAGAAAATGGTATACAAGATATATAACCATGAGTCAGGCCATGTTCTAGTTTTTAAAAGTTCCGTGTCGCAAAAGAAGGAAGTCTGTTTATGTTACGAAACGTTTGCGCCTGTTTTTCTTTGGCCACTGAGAAATGGCTGAAATCCTGCAGTAAACATGGGTGTCAGACGTGATCCTTGTGGCATTTATACAGAAAATCCCACTTTGTTTACACATTATCGTTAGCAACGTCGTCTTTATATCACATCGTATGCCGTCGGTAGGCAATACATAGGAAAGGTCACGAAACCTTCTCCCCCCCCCCCCCCCTTCTCTCTCTCTCTCCTCCCCCTCCCCTATCACGACATACCGATTTTAGATTACGAAAGTCAGTTGTGCGCGTTGAGTATATTCACGAAATCGCACCTAACGTCTTTCAAAGAACAAATATTGACCTTACTGCTTTTGCACTTTGGCATGGCATAAGGTGCTATAGAATCCAAGCCTTGCACCGTTTCTCCGGCGCATGTGGGAACGATGTGGGAACGCAGAAGTAATAGGATTTACACTTTTCAAACGTATGACCGTGAAGACGATCACTTTTCACAGTTACTATGAAAACATACGCATACAGGCAAAGTTACAGATACATTTAAAGTAATCAATGGCCTTTTATTCACTTAGCGGTCACTTGAAGTGATTTAAAAGTGCTACCGTGTTGTCAGATTTCATGATTTCACCGGGTCATCCAACGATTTGCAGGGTTTGCGCTGTAAAATGACTGGGGACGATCCGCGCTATCGATCGGTTAGTTGATTTGGTGCATATCCGGTCTCTATGGCGGTGCCCACCCGGTCTCTATTGCGGTGCATACCCAATCCTTATTTTGACTTCTACATTGACACATACGCAGGAGGAACAGTATAAATCTGATGCTAGGATTCTATAGGCCAAAGTACAAACAGTAATGCGGTTTTATCTACTTTCATCAAGCGGTTTTACCACACCACAACCTATTCAAGATACTCTTTTGCTTACCCGGTCAAGATATTTTGTTCTCAGAATTGGGACATTTGTAACATCTGTCGATTGTTTGTTTAAAGTCTGCTAGAGTTTTACCTGCCTTTGTCTCGTCTTCGGAATTAGTTGTATTGTCTCTGAATGCTTGAGAATAAAGTTAGTAAAATAAAATTGTAAAGCAAGCAAAGGAGGGGGAGGGGGGGGCGGTGTTACTGCTCGCCCTCCCAATTCATACACGGAAGTCACAACGCAGGTGTAGGTATAGGTTGAAATTTTATTCAGTACAACTGTACCCCGTGACCTGGTGAAAACTAGAAACTAGGTATAAATATCTAGTAGGCTTACCACAACAAATGCAATAAATGGCAAACACTGAGATCGGCTTCATACAAACACAAGAGATAAAAAAAAAGAAAGAAAGAAAGAGACAAAGACACAGACAGACAGACAGACAGAGAGAGAGAAAGAGAGAGAGAGAAAGAGAGAGAAAGAGAGAGAGAGAGAGAGAGAGAGAGAGAGAGAGAGAGAGAGAGAGAGAGAGAGAGAGAGAGAGAGAGAGAGAGAAGAAATGCATCATATTATTATAAATCAAGCAATGAACAAAAGCCACATATCTTGGCAATATCGTCGAGTGTGGACTGAAAAAGTACAACTGATCAAAAAATTTATCGCTAACATTCGAAACAAGTTTAAGCATAAGTTCAATAAACGATGATATAAAGAATGAAACAGAAAGACTTATCCAAAATGATAGATCGTGGCCTAAACAATATAAAATATTCGAGTATTTACCTTGGAACCGCGTATTGGGGCGATACAGTACAAAACTGGTGCGATCGAACAAGACTTGTTCCTCGTATCAAGGTTGACATAAAAGTGAAGCTGAATTCCAAAATTCATCTAGACTTACTTATTACCAAAAAATCAATTTGTGAACCCAAAAGAGCCTCGTTGTCAAACTTATAATTAGCATTCTTCTCAGTTCGCTTTTATGGCAACAGTAATTTCTATAGCAGAACAGCGCGGAACGTGATATTAAGTGGGTTAATAAACAAGCAAAAAACGTGCTGCTCGGTGCAAGGTATTACTAGCACAAAAAACTTAGCGTTGAACAATACAGTGAGCGATTTGAATGCATACGACCCAAAGCACACACGTATGCACGTACAGGAGCTACAAATGATTAGACAGATGAAAACAAAGCATCAAGGCATTACAAAAAATCCTTCCAAGCCAAATAAGGATAATATTATTAACCAAAAAATAAGACAAGACAACTTCAGACTTCCAATACAAATAAATCTGATCTAGATAGTGGTGTCTCATTAGCTTTTATCATCGTTCAAACGTCTTTATTGGCACACGGGGGAAGAAGACCAGAGGGATGGGGGGGGGAGGAATACATACATACAAACATACATTCACAAAAACAAACAAACAAACAACAACAACAAATAGACGAAACAGGTGGCCACACAACATGAAATAATAACAAAGGAGCTCTTACTATCAGCCCTTCCGCGCGCTGAAAGGACTAATAAGGCTTGAGAGGGACGAAAGCATAATAAGGAGGGAGGGAGGATGACGACACAAGACGAAAGATAACAAGGGGGGACAACGAAGAAGACAAGAAGACGCTTTACATGCAGACTCAACACACCGGCCTTAACTTATCCCCGGAAGTTAATCAACATTGTCTCTAAAGCTATTTTTTGCAACTGAGATCTCAGCATTAGGTTCACTTAGAGTCCAGAGTTATTGTCTCAATGCAAGCAGGAGATACCATAACGTAAACAACAGATAGCATGATACATTTTAAAACTAGTCACTGCCAGACATTTAGTTTGTATAGTTAGTCTATGTAACCTCTAAAGGCTACTCATCACATCCACAGCTAGCAATCTATTACTTGACTGGAAGGGTCACATGTAGAGGGATGATTTTGTGGACAGGCCTGTCCAGAAGGGAGGTCCGCACAACGTGGGCGCCTCTTTTCCCCTTTTCCACAGCTGCCAACCTGAGTTGGACAGACCTGACGAGACCGTCTCGACTGGGGTAGAGTTTCTCGATTCTGGCGAGCTTCCAGGTTCCTCTCGGCGTGCTTTCATCAGTCAGGATGACCACCATGCCCTCTCGAACGGAGTCCTTGGCGTCATACCACTTCTTGCGTGGCTGCAGAGTGGACAGGTATTCAATTCTCCAGCGTTTCCAGAACTGCTCGACGAAGGTACTGCACTCTTCTCCAACGCTTTGTAGAGTACAGGTCATCCTTCTAAAAGTTTCCTGGAGGAGGGAATATGGGTTCAGGTTTAACGGTGAGGAGGTGATTTGGAGTTAAGGGAGCTGGGGCTGATGGGTCTTCGAGGGTGTCAACGCAGAGAGGTCTGTTGTTCACAATGGCGGCCACCTCGTAAAACAGAGTAGAGAGAGTGACAGCTGTCAATCTCATGCTGTGTTCCCTCAGCAATCCCTCGATCACGCCACGCGTCGTGCGAATGAGCCGCTCCCAAACCCCTCCAAAGTGGCTGGCAGACGGAGGGTTGAAGATGAAGTCGCAGCTTCTATACTGCATATCGCTTTTGACCCTGTTGCCATCGATGTTCTTCTTGGAGCTTCTCAGCTCTCTCTCACCGCCGATGAAGTTGGTGCCCCTGTCACAACGTATGGATCTCACGTTTCCACGAATGGCTACGAATCGCCTCAGACCACATATAAAAGCGTCCGTCGACATGTCTTCCAACACTTCTAAATGAACAGCCCTGGAGGCCAGACATGTGAAAATGAGGCCATAACGCTTGACCTCCCTTCTTCCAGAAGCAACGTGAAAGGGGCCGAAGCAATCCAACCCGACGTGAGAGAAAGGAGGAGCAACTTCCGTTCTGTCTGGTGGAAGATCGGCCATCTTCTGAGTCTCAGGTTTCCCGCGCAACCTGCTGCAGTGGACACATCGGTGGATCACAGCGGAAACAACTCTCCTCGCACCACAAATCCAAACACCAGCTGTACGAAGAGCACCCATCGTGGTCGTCCTTCCTTGATGCCCATTCTTCTGATGGTGATGTCGGACAAGTAAGGTAGAGAGGTGACTTTCTTTGGGAAGTATAAAGGGGTGCTTGATCTGATAGTTCTCAGCAGACTGAGCGAGGCGGCCACCGACTCTCATGATGCCCAATTCGTCTATAGAGATGTCGAGACGTTTGAGCTCAGGGAGAGTGGATCGCAGCGATGCAGGAAAGTGTTGAGACTGAACACTCTGGATGATTCGCATGAGCGTGTCGTGGGTTTCTTCCAATGGTGACGGGGCTGCTTGTTTCAGTTTCGTACCCTTCTGTCGTATGCGCTTGACCCAGGCCAGGATTCGGCTGATGACGTTTAGTAGTCGATCGAGGGTGGAGAATCGGTTAACTATTTCCTCAATGGCCTTTTTTCCATTCACCGCAGTCTGAACTCCGAGGACCTTCACTTCTTTATCTTCATCAGCGACAGACACTTCTGGAATTTCATACACGATAGGTTCATTGCTGAGTAGCTGGGGGCCAGAGTACCAGTTTGATTGGTTCATAGCTTGTACATCCAAACCCCGTGAAGCATGATCTGCAGGGTTTTGTTCCGTGGAAATATGATGCCACTGTTGAGGGCGACTGAAGTCACGGATTTGCTGGACCCTGTTGGCCACAAAGATATGGAATCTCTTCGTTTCGTTGTAGATGTAGCCGAGAACCACCTTCGAGTCAGTCCAGAAGTGATGTTGCGACACGAGGCCTTCAAATTCATGCTGAAGAAATCGAGCAGTTTTGACAGCGAGGACTGCTGCTTGTAGTTCGAGACGCGGAATGGTGACTGTACGAAGTGGAGCAACCTTGGACTTGGCCATCACCATGGAGCAGTGAGGTTTCCCTTCACTGTCAACGACACGAAGGTAAGAGCATTCCCCATAGCCACTGTTGGAAGCATCTGCAAAATGGTGAAGTTCCACGAGTGACCAAGGCAGCTTTGCATTTGAGAAGTAGCAACGTGGTATCTGTATCGAGGACAGTGCCCCGAGATCGCCCAACCAGGACTTCCAACGCTCCAGTAGACCAGAGGGAAGCGTGTTGTCCCATTCAAGGTTCTGTCTACACGCTTCTTGCAGTATCAGGCGACCCCTGAGCACCAAGGGCGAGACCAATCCCAAGGGGTCAAAAATCGAGGCGATAACGGACAAGGCTCCTCGCTTAGTCAATGGTCTGTCCTTGAACCCGTTGTTGAAATGCAAGGTGTCCGCTTCCAACGTCCAACATATGCCAAGGGCTCTCTCAATGGCACTTTCGCACTTCTCAACTTTCCTGTTAACACTTTCAGTCTGGACCACCTCAGTTTCTGGGAAGGACGACATGACCTTCTGTGAGTTCGATGCAATCTTGTGAAGGCGTAAGTTTCCCCTTTCACAGATTTGGCGCGCTCCCTTCAGCAATTGTACGGCCTCAGCTTCGCTCTGGTCGGAGTGAAGACCGTCGTCGACATAGAAGTCTCGTTGGATGAATGTGGAGGCCCTTGGGTTCAGTTGGCGATTGTCCTTGGCTAGCTGCTTCAAGGCAAAATTGGCGCAGCCTGGTGACGAAGCAGCGCCAAAAAGGTGTACCCTCATGCGATGATCAACAGGTTCGGCAGTCAGATCGTTTTGAGGCCACCACAGGAATCTCAGATAGTCTCTGTGACAAGGTGCGACGTGAAATTGGTGAAACATGCGTTCAACATCGCAGGAGACAGCAATGGGAAACAGTCTGAATCTGCACAGGACTCCCATCAGCGAGTTCAAGAGGTCTGGGCCTGACAACAAGTGGTCATTCAGAGATGTTCCTTGGCATGTAGCGGCACAATCGAACACGACTCTAATCTTGCCTGGCTTGTTGGGGTTGTACACTCCATGATGTGGAATAAACCACACGGTTCTTGAAGATGTGTCGGAGTCGCGAACAATTTCTGCATCACTTCGTTCTAACATTTGGTCCATAAACTCCTTATACAGCTGGAAATGGTCGGGATTGTTGCAGAACTTGCGTTTGAGACTCATCAGCCTTCTGTACGCGACGTATCTGTTGTTTGGTAGCTGAGGATCATCACCCTTGAATGGAAGTGGTAGTTCATAGTGTCCTTCCTCATTGACCTTGATGTTTTCAGTAAGAATCTGCATAAAGCGTTGATCCTCTTGCGAAGCTGGTTGTTCATCCGGGAAGGCAAAATCTCGCTCCATCATCTTGATGAGACGCTCATTCGTGACATCCTTGGTTCTGAAGGAAATCGCATGGACGGGAATGCTGGTGGTCCCGGTGTAGTGGGCAGATGGAGTGTTGACCTTTGGGATATTGGGATCGAAGGATTGCTGAACCTCGCCAACCACGCTCCATCCTAAACGTGTTTTTTGAGCGTAGGGTTGTCCAAGTTCGCCCGACACCACATGCAGAGGTCGTAAGGCTTCAGACACGTTGACACCAAGCAGTAGGGCCACTGGGGCATCGAAGAGGGGGTAGAAGTAGCAAGCAAGATGCTTGAGATGTGGCAGAGATTGAACAAACTCACGTGTAGGAATCTGTCCCTTGTCAGTGCAAATCTCGCGATGAGAATGCGTGGCGGGCACATCAATGTAGTCACTGGAGTCATAAGCCCGCACTCTCAAGTCAGTGTAAGTCTTGCATTTGACCGTCTGTTTAGTAGAGGTGAGCGTAGTCAGAGTTAAGCATGTGTCCCGTTCTTGCAGGTGTAATTTCTCTGCGACCTGGTCTATCACAAAGGAAGTATCGCTCATTGTGTCTAACATGGCGTACACCAGTACCTCGTTGTGAGGCTCGGATTTGGCAGACACATAAACAGGTACATAGAGTGAGTAGAGGCGTGATGTGGGAAGCTGAGACACTCTGTAGGCTCTCTTGCCCTTAGTCTCTACGTTTTGGGTTTGCTCAGGATCAGCTGCGAAGGCCCCGACGACATTCACCTGACCTTCTTCCTTGGGCTCACTTCGGTTGTCTGAATCGCCACTTTGGCGATTTTCAACAAGTCTTGACTGCCTTAGAGGAGGGCCTAGGTCGTGCAAGGCGGTGTTGTGGTTGGCCTTGCACGTCTTGCATTCATACTTGGCACGGCATCCCTTTATGAAGTGACTGTTGTGAAGGCATCGATGGCACAGATAATTCTTTCGGATGAAGTCCCTCTTAGACTCAGGTTTGATGGCGATGAATTTCCGACAATCAAACACATGATGGCGGCCATGACAAAATGCACAACCATCACCTCTCTCTTGGTTGCTGTTGTTGCCTTGTCCCCTAAAGTCTCTAGGTTTGGACCGATCAAGTTCGGGAGGATTATTCTGTTTTTTTCCATCCATGGCTTGGTTGGAGTTTCCGGACGTGACAAAAGTTTGCCCTCCTCTGCTTTGTCTTCCAGCAAGGCCGTCATACTCAAGGGGCCTCTTCTGGTTTTGTTTGAGATGAGCGTTGTGAAGGCAGTCAGTTTTCTCCTGCAGGAACGAGACGAAGGTTCTGAACTCAGGGTACCTTTCCAGTTGCGTTCTGATGAGTTACGACTCGGCTACCCCAAGACATTGAGAGAGCCTCAGGAAGTTTCTGAAGCAGTTTCTTTATTTGCGACGGATCGTCAAGCATTGCTAGTCCTTGTATTTTTCGCGACATCACTTCACACTGTTTTAGATAATCGGCGAAACTCATCAAGGAGTTGTAGTCCTTGGCCCTCACGTTGGGCCAACTGTCAAGCTTCTCTTTGAGAGACTCCGCGATCGTGTAATCTTCACCAAATCTTTTCTGGAGTATCTCGAGAGCACTGAAGTATGATGACTCACTTAGTTCGTAGTACAGATCTCCCACAGCTTGCTTCGCAGGTCCATCGATGTAATCTCGCAGAATGAGCATTTTGTCCTCAGGTTTGATCGAATCGCTGCTCACCAGATGCTTGAATGCGGCGATCCAGCTGGGGTAGGATAAAGGGTCGCCCTTAAAGACTGGTGGCTTTGGCACGGGCAGCCTGGTGATGGCCATGGCTTCTGCTAAGCATTTAACGATAGCTTGGATGTCGGTATTCGCAGGGGTGGCAGAGTCGACATGAGAACACTCTGCACGTCTGGACGTGTTGATCGATGGGTGCACTGGTTGACTCGCAGGAGGAGCTTGACTGACCTGACAGACTAAGGGCACGAACTCGGGAGCTTCGCTTCTCAGCGTCGAGTTGCCCAAAGGCATTTGAACTTCGTTGTAGTTCTGGTGCTGAGCGAGAGGGACGGCAGCGGTAAACGAAGTGTGGTTGTCTGGTCCTTGTCTTCGTTCAGGCGCGACACCGCCACTCCGTTGCACGTTTCTGTGGTCGTTAGCGTAGTAGTGGCGGTCTTGGTCGTCAAGGCCAGCAAAATAATTTCTGGGATAGACCTGACTGGCTTCGGAGAGTAGTGGTTGGATTTGAGTAGGATGTCTAAATCGCTTGTGGCTTCCACCGACACTGTACTGTATGTATGGTAAAGGCTCTTCTGTCTCAGCTATCCTTGCCAATGATGTTGGTCTATGCGCCTTAGGCCAAGTCTCGTGGTCATGATGGCTTTGGGTCATGCGTGATTGGACAAGGACTTTATCAGTACGAGAGCGTTCACTTTCATCCACCAAGCTGGTGGTCATTTCAGTCTTTATCTTTA
The DNA here is from genome assembly GCA_036898135.1 of Oncomelania hupensis. Taxonomy (NCBI): domain Eukaryota; kingdom Metazoa; phylum Mollusca; class Gastropoda; order Littorinimorpha; family Pomatiopsidae; genus Oncomelania; species Oncomelania hupensis. The sequence continues at coordinate 74,401,559 of CM072516.1, forward strand.
CTGGATCAAACATAATTCGTTCTTTCTCAACATGGATACCAGCTAGATCACCAGGAAGGGTGTGTGCTGCTTGGTTTCCTTTCAAATATGACGGCACGGAACTCGCATCGTGATTTATCCCTTTGGCAGAATTGGCGCGAATGGCTGAACCTCCCGAGACGGTTTCAGGTTTGAGATTCAGAGTGGTGTAGATATTAGACGGTTGTGTTGACGAAAGTAGATTTATTTTGGCGTCAGCGTTGTTGGTAGTCTCGTGACCGACCATGAGTTTACTTCTTGCTGCTCGAAGTGCGTTGAAGTTCAGTGGAACGTTCTGATTTGAGTCTCTCACATTTTCGTTCACCATTTTTTCCTGGGCTGACGAGCTACGAGGCCTTCGAGAGTTAAATTCTGCGGCATCGTCAATTTCTCCCCACTGTCCGTCAGGACGACATAAGAAGAGATCGTGGACCTTATCGATTGTAGGGAGTGATGACAGGGTGGAGCTAGCTACGCCAGATTTGGAGCTACTCTCCAGAACGGCTGCCGCTGCAAGAGCTGCGTTGATCTCTGCTTGCCTTTCATCACGTTCTTCTTTCGCCTTAATAGCCGCCAGTTGGTTTTCCATTTCTTGAATCTCTCTTCGGGTTTCACATTCTCGCCGTGCTTCTTCCTCTGCTCTCCGTGCTCTCTGCCATGCCCTTTGTTGTGCCTCTTGTGCCTCACGTTGTGCCTCTTGTGCCTCACGTTGTGCCCTTTCTGTTTTCCATTGTGCCCTTTGTTGTGCCTCTTCAGCTTCGTGTTGCGCTTCTTCTGCCTCCTTGTCGAGTTTGGCCTTTATTTTAGCTTCGTTTAGACGTGTCTGAACTTGCTGTTTTTGCCATTGTGAGCATTCCTTCTCGTAATTGGCTCGTTGTTTGACCTCTAATGCCGCAACCTCTGACAGTCTAATTCTACGTATTGAACTGGACGAGGAAGTAGATTTTATTGAACGAACAACCGACCTTCTGGTTAGAGATCTAGTATTGTTCTCGTTCACTTCAGTTTGAGCTTGTCCCATAGGCGTTGTTGCATCACGGATTTCCGATTGATGACCCACAGAGTCAATGTTCATACGACTTCCTGTACACTCTTCCTCTGTCGGACATACTGGTTGCATGAGGCTAGTGAATGGGGTCGATCTGTATGTCAAGCCCACAGACTCCTCAGAAACAACACGATCATGAGGCACAGGGTTAGAAACTCCATCGAATTGTTGTTGAGGTTCAAATTCTACTAAATAAGGGGTTGTTTCAGCATCAGCATTTGCGTCAGCGAGATGCAGTATGGATATGGAAAGGCGTCCGGCGAGATTGTCACTTTCTTTCATCAGGACTGAGAACGTGGTTTCAGTGTCATCATCTAGTTGAATGTATCTTAAAGCATTCCTACGGGTTGTGAGAGCACGAGTGAGGTCTGTTAGCTGGTTGAGTAGTTTCTTGGTTCGCGTATGAGTTAAAGGACCTTGCTGGGTTTCAACGTTAACATCACGAATGAACGACTCCAATTCATGATAAGCACCGTGATAGTCACTAAGGCGTATAGGTCCATACTGTTCCACGAACTGAGAATTGGGCATGACGGTTCTTTGAGGCCTACTGTAAGACACAGTTGTATCGTTTGAAGTCCCAACACTAGTTGCTGCAGACGACAGACACGCGGTATCAGCAGATGTTGTGGGGTAAGACGGCGATGTGGAAAAAGAAGAATCCATCCGCTCTTTGGTACCGATGGTAGATGACGTCACGAGCAGCGCATTTTCTTCAGACGACGCTGCAGACTCGAGCGCTGTCTCATGATGCAAGTCCTCTTCCTCCTGTTGCATGACTTGATGTATGGGTGCCTCCTCCGACTCGAGCAACGTCGAGAGGTCGGATTGGTCTTGTGGTAGGACTGTAGACTCGGCTAAGCTCATGTTCATCGAGTGGCGATTCTCTAGACGTTTCGCTATGACGGTGACTTAGAGAAGTCCGCAAGGTCAGCGGTCCCCAACACGCTCGGACGTATATGACCTCGGGATCCTGAATGGGTGGCATGAAGGGTGACGTGCTCCTGGTGTGGTTGGACGTCAGCCTCGGATGCGCCAAGTTTTCACTGTTACTGCTCGCCCTCCCAATTCATACACGGAAGTCACAACGCAGGTGTAGGTATAGGTTGAAATTTTATTCAGTACAACTGTACCCCGTGACCTGGTGAAAACTAGAAACTAGGTATAAATATCTAGTAGGCTTACCACAACAAATGCAATAAATGGCAAACACTGAGATCGGCTTCATACAAACACAAGAGAAAAAAAAAGAAAAGAAAGAAAGAGACAAAGACACAGACAGACAGACAGACAGAGAGAGAGAAAGAGAGAGAGAGAAAGAGAGAGAAAGAGAGAGAGAGAGAGAGAGAGAGAGAGAGAGAGAGAGAGAGAGAGAGAGAGAGAGAGAGAGAAGAAATGCATCATATTATTATAAATCAAGCAATGAACAAAAGCCACATATCTTGGCAATATCGTCGAGTGTGGACTGAAAAAGTACAACTGATCAAAAAATTTATCGCTACATTCGATAAAATAAAATAAAAAAACGATTAATATAAGAATTAAAACAAAAGACTTTATCCAAAATATAAAAACAATATAAAAAATACCGCGTATTGGGGCGATACAGTACAAAACTGGTGCGATCGAACAAGACTTGTTCTCGTATCAAGGTACACAAAAAAGTGAACTGAATTCCAAAATTCATCTACTTATATACCAAAAATCAAAAGTGATGAATTCCAAAAAGCATTCTCTTCAGTTCATGGCAACAGTATTTCTATAGCATCATTGATATGTGAATAAACAATTAAAACGTGCTGCTCGGTAATATTACTTAAAAAAATTTACAGGTTTTTAATAAAGCGATTTAATGCATATTGAACACAACAACACGTATACCAAAACAATTCGTGATGAAAAACACTTAGCGTTGAACACAGTGAGCATTACAAAAATCCTTCCCACACACGTATACAGGAGCTACAAATAATAGATTAAACCAAAAATAAGACAAGACAACTTCAGACTTCCAATACAAGGATAATATCTGATCTAGATAGTGGTGTCTCATTCCTTTTATCATCGTTCAAACGTCTTTATTACACGGGGGAATATCACCAAACGAGGGACGGGGGGGGAGGACGACATACATACAAACATTACATTCAAACAAAAAAAAACAACAAAACCACACAAACATGAAATAATAACAAAGGAGCTCTTACTATCAGCCCTTCCGCGCGCTGAAAGGACTAATAAGGCTTGAGAGGGACGAAAGCATAATAAGGAGGGAGGGAGGATGACGACACAAGACGAAAGATAACAAGGGGGGACAACGAAGAAGACAAGAAGACGCTTTACATGCAGACTCAACACACTGGCAAGAACAGGCGGAGAGAGAAGAACTTACTCTATCTCTTTAGGTTGTTGTTTTTTTCTGTTGAGGTTGGCCAAACCTCTGGTCACACCATAAACATTGTTCACTTCCCCGGAGAAATAACCTTTAGTGGGGAAAGGTAATTCACTTAAACAAAAAAAATAAGTAAGTAAATAAAGAGAAAAGAAGAGGGTGGGTGCCGAACAGAAGGAAAGATGGACGTATGGGGCAAATGGGGGTGGGGTTTGGAGGGGTGTGAATATTGGAGAGAGAAAGAGCGACAGAGAGAGAGAGAGAGAGAGAGAGAGAGAGAGAGAGGAGAGAGAGAGAGAGAGAGAGAGAGAGAGAGAAAATTTTAAGACAGACAAAGATGCAGACGGAGTGGGGATGGGAGAGAAAGAAAGAGAGAAGGGTGCTAAGGGGAAGGCGAGTCAAAAGAGAGAAACAAGCAGCGAATAAAGAAACCAAGAAACCAAAACTTCAGCAGAGGAAAGCTATTTTAGTACAAGAAAAGTCACAGGAACACAGGATGATGACAAAGGGAGGGAGGGAGAGAGCTAAGATAAGATAAGATAATATAAGGTAAGGTAAGGTAAGGTAAGGTAAGGTAAGGTAAGGTATCAATTTTATTTAACAAGGGTAAAAGATTAGGCATTGGGTGGGCTTTCTTACATCCTGCCCTTGGGGCTTGTAGCAATAACAATTAGTATAACAAAATAACTTCATAACAATAACATCATAATGTAACAATATAATCAAGATATGCGCAGGCCCGCACCCCCACCCACCCATCTCCCCCACATGCACACACACACACACACACACACACACACAAATCACACACACAACTTAAGTAAAACAATCTAGCTAAAAGTTATGAACGTAGAACTCTTGCTAAGTAGCTAATGAACTAATTTTAATGTGCTGTAAAAAATGGTTTCTAAAGGATGTATATTTAGTAACTGCACTGCGGAGAACTTCTGTAAAGTTATTCCATAGAGTGAAACCTGAATATGACAGATTGGTTTTAAACAGATCAATTCTTGGAAATGGGATATTTTGTTTGCTAGAAAATCTAACAGTTTTCCTAGAAAAAAGAGAAGAAAAATAGGAGGGTGTATTACCAGAAAGGATCTTGTGCATGAAAATTCTTTTATTAAATTTTAATCTGTTGGCAAGAGGTAGTAGGTTGATCTGTGTGTAATCATTCAGAACGATTTTGTTTTTAAGAATAACCATTTTAATTGTACGTTTGTGAATCCTAAATAAATGCTTCATGGCATTGATACTAGATAGAATCGCAAATAGTTGAAGAATAATCAATAAACGGTTGAATATGTCCCAAATAGAATAGTTTAGGAGACTGCAGATTTAAGTAATGCTTAAACTTTGATCATTGATTTAAGTCCTTCTGGCGAGTGAGAGAGAGGGGGCGTTGAGGGAGAGAGAGAAATAGAGATAGACATTACATTATATTACATTACATGATTATTGCTTTAGGTCCAGCGGACTCTTCTGAGTAAAATCAGGACCGGACAAACCCTGATCCGCACAAAAGACCTGCCGAAACAACCCTAGTGGTAAAACCGAAGACCCTCCACCAGCCAGTCCCTTTACAATAAAGACATCCCACCCAGGGGACGCTGAGGCTATACTCTAATTTATCGAACCCCCGTTTACAAAAACAAAATAGAATACAAACATCATTATAAATTATCAACAAAACACATACATATAAAATGCCGACATTGCTAAATAATAACATCATAGGAAGCCCTAGTGACCAACTGGCAGAAAGCGTCCAATATTCCCAAGCTGATTCAACAGACCTCACACACAAATGAGGAGTTTTGTCCCGGAAGAGTTTTCAAGAAAAAAGGTATGTGACTGGTCTAGCGAAGAAGAAGATAATATAGCAGATTGATAGAACAGAGCAGGAATGAGAAAGAACAAATGAGAAAGACAGCGACAGTGGGAATTTAAAGCACTAAATTTCCAGAAAGTGTGGATACTATTTATACTGAAACCCCCGGCACTCCAACGAGGGGAAGAGAGAGACAGACAGAGAGGCAGGAAGAAACGGGGGAGAGAGGAGGAGAGAGAGAAGGAGAGAGAGAAGGAGAGAGAGAGAAACAAGCGACAGACAAGAAATCTTATACACTTCCTTATTGTTCTTGTCACAAGAGCTGAGCATCACGTAATCACGTTATTTCCATCCTAAATATAGGTCTTTTTTTTTCTTTACCTTGTTTTGTGTGTGTTTGTGTGTGGGTAGGATAAATGTGGGTAATTGTGTGTGTGTGTGTGCGTGCGTGTGGGTGTGTGAGCTTGTATATGTCTTTTTGTGTGCGTTCGTTTGTGTGTGTGGGTGTGTTTGTGTGCCGGGCGCGTGTTTGGGTGCGCCTGTGTGTGTGTGTGTGCGTGCGTGTGATTTACAAAATATATTGCTAGTACATGATGATGCTGGCATTTTGCCATTACTGTTTATCAACTTCTCTGTGTGCTTTTGTGATGAAGACGATGACGGTGATGGAAACGACGACGATGACAATGATGGATGATGATGATTATGATGATGATGATGATGATGATGATGATGATGATGATGATGATGATGATGATGATGATGATGATGATGATGATGATGATGATGATGTGCATATGTTCATGTAGTTGCCAGAGAAAACAATCTCCACATGTGTGTGTGCGTGTGCGTGTGTATGATGTGTGTGTGTGTGCGCCCGCGCGCGTGTGTGTATGTGTAAGTGGAAAACGGCGCCCGCGTGTGGGATTTTTTGTGTGCATAGGTATATGTATGTATGCGAGTGAGCGAGTTGGTCTGTGTATCAATGCTTGTCACGGAATGGGAAATATTCGTTTTTTGCACTGCTCTGCTTTGGAGATGTTGTGGCTTACATACATTATAGGCGCTCCCATCGCCCTAGTTCAAGTGGTAGATCACCCAGGTTCGAATCCCCTGATGAGCAAGATAAAAGTGGGTTTTGTTTTTTTACTGTCCATTTTACCTGTTTAATTGCTCTGGTGGTTCATTGTTGTTTTAGGTCCCTACCCTTTGTTCCCTGGGATGGTTATCCCCGTCTGCCATATCGCCAATGGTGGGTGTAGACGTTAAACTTCAACGTTCAATCATTCGCATTGTAGGCGTGCGTACTAGTAGTTGTTGTCGGGATGGTAGTGCGAAGAGTATTGATTGGAATAAATGTCAGAAAGTGTTTATACGGTGCAATCCTAAGGACTGGCAAAGCAAGATGATTATGATTTATGAACGCGTCAATGTGTAGGCGCGGCGCGCGAAATAACGACAGGCTACACTCCATCTACACCGCGTCGCTTAGCCTGGTCTGGACTTATGTTCGCATGTACCTCTGCGGCTGGTCACGAAAATATATCTTGCAGGTGTTCTGAAGTATTACATCATCACCTTGACGTCGCATACTCTTCCTTGCCCGGCAGTGAAAACAAGAAAAGAGTAGACGTAGAAGTCTGTCGTTTTTACATTTAATTCACTTGGGATAATAGGTAAAGGCCTGCTTAATAGCTGCTTCCGGTCCTGGTTTGGCTCGGAAGAGTCCGCTGGACCTAAAGCAATAATCATGTAATGTACTGTAATAGCTGCTTGTGAGAGGTGCTCGGCCTGTGTCAACTTTGCTGTGGGCTCATTTTGTGAGATCTTGGGTACCTTTCATACACTCTTCTAGGATCGTACTATCTCTTTCTTTCTTTCTTTGTTTTTTTCTTTCTTTTCCTTTCTTCCTTTCTTTTCCATTCTTTCTTTCTTTCTTTTTTCATTTTCTTTCTTTCTTTCTTTCTTTCTTTCTTTCTTTCTTTCTTTCTTTCTTTTTCATTTTCTTTCTTTCTTTCTTTTTTCCTTTTCTTTCTTTAATTTCTTTCTTTCTTTCATTCTTCCTTGATGTCTTTCTTTCTTTCTTTGTTTCTTTTTTTCATTCTTCCTTGATGTCTTTCTTTCTTTCTTTCTTTGTTTCTTTCATTCTTCCTTTAGTTATTTCTTTCTTTCTTTGTTTCTTTCGTTCATTCTTCCTTGATGTCTTTCTTTCTTTGTTTGTTTCTTTCATTCTTCCTTGATGTCTTTCTTTCTTTCTTTCATTCTTCTTTGATGTCTTTATTTCTTTCTTTGTTTCTTTCTTTCATTCTTCTTTGATGTCTTTCTTTCTTTCTTTTGTTTTTCCTTTAGTTATTTCATTCTTTATTTCTTTCTTCTTTTTTCTTTTTTAATTTCTTTCATTTTTCTTTTTTTTCTGTCTTTCTTATTTCATTTTTCCTTTTTTTCTTTCTTTAATTTCTTTCTTTGTTTCATTTTTCCTTTAGTTATTTTTTATGTCTTTCTTTCTTTCTTTCTTTCCATATTTTCTTTATTTCTTTCATTCTTCCTTTAGTTATTTCCTTCTGCCTTTCTCTCTATTTTCCTTTGTTTACTTATCTCTTTTTCTTCCGTTATTCCTTTTTTTTCTTTTATTTTCTTCCTTTAGATTATCTTTCTTTCTTACTGTTTTTTTTGCTGTTTTTTTATACGTTCTTTCTTCTTTCTTTCTTTTTCTCTTTTTTTTCTTTCTATTTTTCTTTCTTTCTGCCTGTCTTTCTTTCTCTTTTTCATTATTTTCATTCTTTCTTTCTTTCTTTAGTTCTCTCTTTCTATTTGTTTGTTTCTTCATTTTTTCTTTCTTACTTTCTTTTTTTCTTTTTTTTTTTCTTTTTTTTTTTTGGGGGGGGGGTTCATTATTTGAATGGTATATACAAATGGAAAAATAAACAACAGAAAAACAAAAGCATGAATATATACATACGGTGGAGGGAGACATGCCTCACTCTTACAACACACACACACAGACACACGCGCACACACACGCGCACACTCACACACCCACACACTCCCCACACACACACACTGTGGTAGGTTTGTAGACACTGTGCCAGCCGGTGAATGCAAATGAGATCAAGGCAGCCACTACTGGGGAAACAAATAATACCAGAATTTATAATGCGCCCATTTGGAAAGACATGACCATCAGTCTACATTCCAAAGTAAGGCTGCTGCGCCTCCTTGTCATTTTCTATTGGCTTGCAAAACATGGACCCTCACAGCAGATCTACAATGAAGAATACAAAGCATTGAGATGAGGTGCTACAGAAGACTTCTGGACATTTCCTATACCCAGCAAATCACCAACGACGAAGTCCGACAGACCATCACACAAGCCATTGGACAACACGATTACATGCTCACAGTGGTGAAGAAACGGAAACTTCGATGGTATGGCCACGTCACCAGAGCATCAGGCCTTGCAAAGACCACTCTGCAAGGAACGGTGCAATGAGGCAGAAGAAGAGTGAGACAGAAGAAGAGCTGAGAGGACAACATTCGAGAATGGACTGGCTTGACCCTGAGCGAAGCCATGAGGGTTGCCGAGGACAGAGAAAGATGGAGTACGCGGGTTAAACGATCATCTGTGGTGCCCCAACGACCTCCGGGCTACGGGACAGGATAGGATAGGATAGGAATTAAGAGGGCGCTCACCCGAGCCAGCTTGCCATCGTATGGACAAAAACAAAGGTGACATTGTCAATTGTCCTAGTAATGATTGAAGTTGGCTCGTCTCGCACAGTACAACAATAATGACGATAGCGACGTTTGGTATAGTACTTCTAAACTCTTTACGTTCTTCCTCCTAAAACTTGCCAAGTGCGGCTCCTTTACTTTGCACCTTCGCATGAGGGTATAAACCGAGGTGTGGTCTCTGCACACGCACTCTCATCTCATCGCGCTGATTTCAAGGATCCTGACGCTCATGTCCTAGACGGAGGAGTGCCAGCCACGTGATCACACACAGCAAGCACTATAAGCCTCGTCTTCCAAGTTCCCGGTGGCTCTGCTTATCTCCCAATGTTCCCTTCCCCAACCTCCCTGTGCGCCCTCAACATTCTGCTAGCATCGTCATCGTCATCGTCATCATCATCCTCATCATCATCATCATCATTATCATCGTCATTATCATCATCATAATCATCATCGTCATCATCATCATCATCATACTCATCATCTTTATCATCATCATCATCATCATCATCATCATCATCATCATCATCGTCGTTCAAGTCTTGTCAAAGGTTACTTAAGGATGTCAAACGTCTCTTATTACCACGTCAGAAACAATTTGTGTTCCCTAGTTATTATGTTGCCAGGCCAAAAGCCAAAAGCCAACACAGTTTCCCACTTGTTTCGGGCAGACAAATGCGAGTGCTATTAAACGTACAGAGGCAGTCAGCACTAGCTTGCCCGAAAAGCGACTATAACCCCAATGTGAGCGTGAAAGGCTGTTGAGTAATCCGCCTTCACGATGCATAAGTATGATAGATCTCTGACACTCCGTTTGCGATGAGCCAGGAGGGGGAGGGGGAGGTAGGGGGAGGAGGAATAACAGACTATACGCCTTTCCCCTTCTCTCAAGGACTCAAGGGGTGTCGGATAGCGCAGTGGTTAGAGCACTCGCTACTATGTCGCAAGTTAAGCACCGTCCAATGCTGTTAGCACTTGGATAGGTGACCGTAAAACGTGAAGCGACAAATAACAACGCCCCCAGTTGACTCAACTGTGACTGAGTACCTGCTCTCTGAAGGGTGGGGAAGGTAAAGCAGCGAGGGAGAGAGATGGGCATCACCCTCATTACGCTGGCCCAAGATAAGTGTGATCTCCAACATCACGCTCCCCTACGGCCACAAGGCTATGGGACTACCTTTACCTACCTTACCTACCAAGGACTCGACAAGTCTCAGACACGTTGTACAATGTAAAAGTTGGCTCTTGTGGACACTACTACTACTACTACTACTACTACTACTACTACTACTACTACTACTACTACTACTACTACTACTACTAATAATAATAATAATAATAATAATAATAATAATAATAATAATAATAACGGATGCTATACGGGCTTTATTCCTCAATCAGACCCAAAGCGCGGCGACCTGTAGCCATTATATACGCTCACCTGTTACTGACACTCCTAGACATACACAACAAACACACCACATGCATCACTCAAACATAGGTCGCTATCACTATCAGAAGACGGAAAGGAAATAGAACTTGATTTTTCACATTTTAGAGTAGGCAGCACCCATTTCCATTATTGAAAGGGAGGCCGAAACCGGAGTATCCGGAGAAAACCCCTCGGTTACGTGAATAGTCTCGGACCTAATTCATATACGTTTGCCCCTTGTTGGGAATCGAACCCGCGACTCCTCGGCTTAGAAAACCGGCGACTGACCCACTGCGCCACCAAGAATCTCCCGAGGTGGCCTTCCTCTCTAAGTTAGGATACTTCGTTGTCAGCTGTCACTTTTGATTTCAGAAACCACTTACTACCTTGTCGGAAACAGTTTTGGTTCCCATAGATTTCGAACTAATCAAATTCATTTTGGCAAATTGTGATATCAGAATCGTTTTCCGAACAGACTTTTGGCTGCTAGACGTTGGCGGACGTCTGATTTGTTTCTTTGGCTAGGGGATCCATAATACAAGTCTGAAGGTTTCAGCGAGTCCGGAATTATCTCTTGTGTAAATTTATCTTCTTTTCAAACAAGTTATTATGGTAATCATGTCCGTGAATATACGTGTGCGGGTGTGCGTGTTTGTGTGGACATGTGTTTGTGGGGGGGGGGGAGGGTGCCTGTATGTGTGTGTGTGTGTGGTGGGGAGTGGGCCGGAGAGTGAGAGAATGGGGGACAGAGTATAAATGTGTTTTATTGTTAGTTGGTGGTGTGTATCTGTGTGTGATGTGTATCTGTGTGTGATGTGTATCTGTGTGTGATTTGTATCTGTGTGCGTGATGTGTATCTATGTGTGTGTGATGTGCATCTGTGTGTGATGTGTATCTGTGTGTGGGATGTGTACCTGTGTGTGTGTATATGTGTGTATGATGTGTTTCTGTGTGTATCTGTCTGTGTGATGTGTATATGTGTGTGATGTGTAAGCTTATTTGTGTGTGATGTATATTTGTGTGTCTGATGTGTATCTGTGTGCATGATTTGTACCTGTGTGTGATGTGTGTCTGGGTGTGAGATTTGTACCTGTGTGCGATTTGTTGTATTTGTGGGTGATGTGTATCTGTGTATGATGTGTATCTGTGTGTGATGTGTATCTGTGTGTGTGATGTGTATCTGTGTGCATGATTTGTACCTGTGTGTGATGTGTGTCTGGGTGTGAGATTTGTACCTGTGTGCGATTTGTTGTATTTGTGGGTGATGTGTATCTGTGTATGATGTGTATCTGTGTGTCTGATGTGTATCTGTGTGCATGATTTGTACCTGTGTGTGATGTGTGTCTGGGTGTGAGATTTGTACCTGTGTGCGATTTGTTGTATTTGTGGGTGATGTGTATCTGTGTATGATGTGTATCTGTGTATGATGTGTATCTGTGTGTCTGATGTGTATCTGTGTGCATGATTTGTACCTGTGTGTGATGTGTGTCTGGGTGTGAGATTTGTACCTGTGTGCGATTTGTTGTATTTGTGGGTGATGTGTATCTGTGTATGATGTGTATCTGTGTGTGATGTGTATCTGTGTGTGTGATGTGTATCTGTGTATGTGATGTGTATCTGTGTGTGCGATGTGTATCTGTGTGTGTGATGTGTATCTGTGTATGATGTGTATCTGTGTATGTGATGTTTATCGGTGTATGTGATGTATCTGGGTGTGTGCCTTTTGTTGTAATTGTTTTGTGTTTACGAAAGAGTGTGTATTTGTGATGTTTGCGTCTGTGTTTCTTACCGTGCGCGGATTCGTGTGTTTGAGCATGAGACATATGTGTGTGTTAGTGGAGAGAAAGGGGGAGGGAGGGGAAGTGTGGCGGGGGTGCACGAGAACATGAAAGACCCAGATTTATTTTTTTTTACGACGAATAATCATTTCCCAATAACGTTTATTGCTGCTGTTGTTGTTTGTGATGTTGGTGGTGGTGCTACTGTTGTTGTTTGTGATGTTGGTGGTGGTGCTGCTGTTGCTGTTTGTGATGTTGGTGGTGCTGCTGCTGATGATAGCAATGGTCGTCTTGTTTTCGTTTTTAGTCAAAAATTATCTTCTTTTCATTGTTCTTTTTTTTTCTTATTCTATCCTTTAATGTGCATGAGCGGTTGTAAAGTCCCTCTTTTTCTCTGTTTGTTCTGATAAGCGATGCATTAGGATTTGTGTGATTTCTCTGAGAAAGTAGAGATAATTTAACCTGCAGCTAGAAAAGATCATTATAATTGTGTGTGTTTGTTTGTTGGTGTGGGTGTGTGTGGGTGTGTGTGTGTGTGCATGTGTTGGCCAGCAACTATTTGCATTTTTGAGTAGTTCCTCTGTTTTATCGTTTTCATCTCCTTGTCTTTGTATTGTGATTTGCTGTCAACTAGTTCACGATGTTTTATGTGTGCTGATTTGTGTGTGGTGCTGCAGCGTTGACCAAATGCATTCCTTGTGTGTTATTCAATTGCCAATAACATTTCTTGTATCTTGTAGTAATTATGCTCTAAACATGCACAAGAAAAATGCAGGGCGACTACTGGAGCTTACGGGTGTAATTGTACAATCGTTCAGTTGGTCTTGGAAGAGACTACGACTGGACCTACTGCCAAGGACTTTTTTGGCCACCTCCACAATGTTGCCCTTACACTCCAAAGTGTACCAGCCCACACCATCGGTACCCTGCGTTCTCGTGATGCTACGCTTCGTTCTTTCCTGCCCCAGATGTTCTCTCAATTCTTTTGGAAACCGATCATTCCCTTCATTCGCTCCCACGCTCTGGAACTCTCTACCTGCTCAGCCACGTCGTTCACAGTCCCATCATACCTCCCCACTTTCAAGAAAATTGTTATCACTCAGCTTGTCATCAAACGTCCCTTCACGTGAACTCCCACAACCTCTCTCCCTCCCTCTTCCCCCCTCACCCCAACCCTCCCCCCTCCACGTCTTCCCCCACTACTTTTCTCCATCTTTCTTCCCAGGAGTTGCGCTCGGAAACATCCGTATCAATTTTCCAGGCAGTCTGTATGTAATTGTGTGTATGTGAGTGTGTGTGTGTGTGTGTGTGTGTGCGTGCGCGCGCGCGTGGTTTTATGGACTTATCATTTCGATGGAAAAGACAGACATATAAATAAGTAAACAAATAAATAATTTATTAAATTCTTGATCTACCTACAGGGGCATTACGCAAGTTGAGTGCCTATATCTCTATATAAAACAAAGAGGTGGCCAGCACACAGGTCTGCACATGAGAGAATGAGGGATTTGTCATTCGTTAGGCTCGGTTGCTATCTACCGCTTTGCTACAGAACAGCTTACTTGTGTAATACCCTTGTGATCTACCCATCATTGCCACCTCATCATGCGCTCCCTCCATTCTGGATTCATTGTATATCGAGTAGCCGTTCATTCTACTGTACAAACACTACTCCAAAACGAGATGGCCATCCCTGTGTTTGGGCTTCATTAAGTTGCTAAGAGAGAAAAGGCTGTGCTGTCAAATAATGGTAGAGATGGAGATTGAGAGATGGGAAGATTGAAGTGTGTGTGGGTGTGGGTGTGGGTGTGCGTGTGGGTGTGTGGGTGTGGGTGTGTGTGGGTGTGTGTGTGTGTATATATATAACCGCACAACTGGGGACCTTTTCCTATAAGCTTGGTAACAAATGGGGTATTTGATAAATCCATTGTCGAATGCTCAGTGCGCGTTAGGGAGAAATATGCAATGACAACAACGACAGTAACAAATGCAGTCCGGTATGGGAGTGGAGAGAGAGAGAGAAAATGGGGAGGGGAGAGAGGGAGGGGGGAATGGAGGTGCATGACAGCAGAAGTGAGAGAGGTGATTGGTTCACTAAACCAAAAAAGTTACTTCATTGTAAATAAGTGAGTCTTCAGCCTCCTCCTGAACGTCACGACACAGTCTGCCCTCTGAGAGAGAGAGAGAGAGAGAGAGAGAGAGAGAGAGAGAGAGAGAGAGAGAGAGAGAGAGAGAGAGAGAGCGGCAGAGAGGCAGACAGAGACAGTGATATGATGCTCCAAAGCAGACGAGTTTCTTTATTAATTCGAACCCAATTTGTGGAGAATTTATGTCCCAAAAAGAGCAATATTTTAGGCCCATATTGAGGTCCATACGATTTATGACGTTCATTAAAAGTCTAGAAGCCACAGAAGGGGCCACAAAAAAAGAAGAAGAAGAAGAAGAAGAAGAAGAAGAAGAAGAAGAAGAAGAAGAAGAAGAAAGAAGAAGAAGGAGGAGAAGAAGTAAAAGGAGAAAAAGAAGGAGGAGAAGAAGAAGGAGAATAAGGAGAAGAAGAAGGAGGAGAAGAAGAACAAGAAGAAGGAGAAAACAGAGAAGAAGGAGGAGGAGAAGAAGAAGAAGAAGAAGAAGAAGAAGAAGAAGAAGAAGAAGAAGAAGAAGAAGAAGAAGAAGAAGAAGAAGAAGAAGAAGTAGAGGAAGAAGGAGAATGAGAATGAGAAGAAGAAGAAGAAGAAGAAGAAGAAGAAGAAGAAGAAGAAGAAGAAGAAGAAGAAGAAGAAGAAGAAGAAGAAGAAGAAGAAGAAGAAGAAGAAGAATGTCATGAACTGGCTAGTTTTAACTCTGCCTATCACTATTCAGCCTTGTGTAGTCATTGTAACATTAGAGAGAGGAGTATATTACACAGCAGCAATTAAATTACACAGCAGACCACACACAGCGAGCCAGCCACACACAGCGTAGTGAGTCAGCACTTGAGCTTTGAATCGGACCGTGTTAACCAATGAGCAGCAGGCTAAGTGGGTAGAGCAGTTTTGACTGTGTCAAAACCTATCACAGTTTGAATCAGTCGTGTGTGAGACGAGGAAGAAGTAACATCTAAATAGCTAGCAGAGAAATCTCTTCACTCATAGACCAGGAAGCATGACTTTAGAATCTTAGAATTCTATCAAGCCACCACGGGCCTGAACTTGTCAAACAGGTAAATGAACACCCTTCTATTTCATTGTGATATATTTATATTATTGTTGAAATTATGTTTGTGGAATTTGCTATGCATAAATGTGAATTGTTAATTCGAATTTGCGTGACCATGTGGAAAAGCCGAACACGTGGCGAAACACGACCGGTTGCGCCGCCATGTTGCATACCATACGGAACCACTGTTGTTTAACTTATATGTATGTTTGCAGATCAGTGGCTGTACCACTGAATGTTTATATTATTATTAATTCTGTATGTGTATAGTTAGGCACGATTGATATTTATGTATGTATAGGAATTTAGAGTTGAGATTCCAGTGGACCCCGGAAGTAGCAGAATGTTCGTCGCTTATGTATAGAGATGTGGAGCTATCACTGAGGGCTACTTTGGCTTTCAGTGAGACGCTCTGCACAAACCGATTATTCAGGGTTGTGCAGAATTTCGTCTCTTATATTACAGACGAGCAGGCGAGCTCTCCTGTGCACCCCACTCCACAGAAACGACGAGTTGGTTGAGGAGCCTCTACCGCACAAGTCGGAAAGAGCTACCCGGAAAAACACCCTGTCAGACCCCACAGCGTGGCAAGGGAACCCAACTACACAACGACAAAGGTGTACCAGAAGCTACCTCACAGAAGGACTTCGCACGCACCATCTAGCAGTTAAGTGCAAAAACATATGTAACCAATTGGCCGTAGCCTTGGTTAATGACATTTTTTCTTTATAAAAATAATTACAGATTGTATAGATGTGCGCGCGCGTGTGTGTGTATGTATGTGTGTGTTTGTGTGTGTGTATGATCGTCTAAAATCATTGTATGAAATGAATAGACGTTAAATAAAAGAACTGAACTGAACTTGGTTAATGAAAATGTGTGATCTATTTTGCTGTTCCCTGAAACACGCTACATCTAAATAAACGCAGACGTACGAATATTAGGATGAAAATAGTTGTGATGCCAAGATAGTTAGTAGGGATTGAACAATGTACAAAGTGTGAAATGAAGAGCGGAAGTTGTAGAAATAATAAATTTATTTTACACGCCACTCGCCGTGTGCCCCCACCCCCCCTCCTTTCTCCGCCCCCACCCCCGTACCTCCTGTCCCCATCAAATGTTTGACCTGAGTCATCCAAATACGTCAATCATTTAGTAGCTACATTGTACGTGCGCGGTCAGAGTATTAAAGTTATAGTGTTGATACAAGTGACACTGATAGTTTGTATGAACAATGTTGGTTCCATGCCTGTATTTAGATTGTAATTTTGAGCATTTGTTGCATAAACTTGAGTATAGTAAGGTGATAATTATGAATGAATATTTATGTTTAGTTAGTAAGTTTAGAGTTTTGTTAATTAGCAGTTGATATATATTTTGGTTAGGAATATATATGTTAATTGACGCTTGAAGTGTTATGTTTATTGCTTTGGTATATTGTCTAATGTAATTATTGTGTGTGTTATGATTATGTAGAAATAACTTTAATAATGGTGAACGTTTGATTTCATTTGTGTTTTGTGTCAGACTAGTGCTGTCAACAGGCAGTGTCAAAGTTGAAATGTAGATGTATATTTTCTACGGAAGAGGATGTCAGCACGAAGGGGTCCATTGTTGTGTGGGAAACAATGTTTTGATTGACAGGAAGGGAGGAATAGTGTTAGGACCGATGGTCGAGTTTTGGAGCAAATTGCTCTTGGAATGATAATAATAAGAATGAGTGCAGGACAGGGAGTCGTGGTAGTTAGAACAGATAGATAGAGAGAGAAGGAGATAGAAAGAGGGACGAGACTCGGACAGTACCAAGAGAAGATGGTTTAGTTTAGTTAGAGTTAGAATGGGAAATAAACTGTAGGGAAGTAGGAATCAACGTAGGACAATGTTGTAGAAGAGTGAAATATAGATTTGTGAACACTGTAAATGCTACTTGCTAAATGTTTTCTGTGTCTGTGTTCAGTAAAGTTGCTAAAACGCACACCTTCCAGCCTGCGTGTTTTATTTCTGTTTGTGAATATATTTGTAAATTATGTGTGGTGTGACTCTGGACATTAACACCTAACACCATCACCGGACACGATCACCAACAACAAACCCCCCATCACTACAAATGGCGCTGCGAGCAGGATTGGAAGGGTACTGAGCACAGGTTAAATAACAAGTGAGGAAGTTTGATGCAAGTAGGATAGGAAAGATACTGAATACAGCGAGATATAAGATTGAGCAGGATAGGATGGGAGGATGCTGAACACAGGTTAAAGAACAATTTACTCAGGCGATTTCAACACGCAACCAAGAGGCAGTGACTGTGGCCAAAGTTCTGGTGAAAGAGTGGTTCCAGCGTTTTGGCGTGCTTCAATGCATCCACAGCGACCAAGGCCGCAACTTCGGAGCAGAGGTCATTGCAGAGCTGAGCAAGATCTACAACATCCAGAAGTCCAGAACAACACCCTATCATCCCGAAGGCAACGGACAATGTGAGAGGTTCAACCGGTATAATGCCGCTCACCCCTTGATCCAGCTAGAAGAGGTGATCAACAAGGTGAAAACATTTGTGCAAGAAGAGACGGTGGCCTGAACATCTTCCCGAACTGGTGCAAGCCTACAACTACACGCCGCATGCTTCCACTGGGTTCGCTCCACACTTCCTCCTGTTTGGGCAGGAGCCCAGACTTCCAGTGGATGAGCTGTTGGGTCGTCCAGGGCCATCAGCCTGTGGTCCTGTAGACTGGGTGCGACAACATCGACACCGATTTCAAGAAGCGCATCACAAGGCTCTTCAACAACTGAAAGAAGCAGCCACGGAGAGAGCCCGCATCACCGACCAAACCGTAAGAGAAAAGCCGCTACAGGTAGGCGATTTTGTATATATCATTAACCGAGTGGTCGGACGAAATAAGATGCAAGACATTTGGAGGACAGAACTGTATGTGATTGTCAATCGACCTTATGGAGACTCTAGTTGTGTATACACGGTGAAACCTTACAAAGGTGGGCCAACAATGACTCTCAATAGAAAAGACCTGAAGCTGGCCAAACCGCCGCTTGATATGCAGGACATTGTGCTACCAGATAGGCCTGAGAGTAATGACTATAATACAGATAGTGAAGAAGACATTCGATATTACACAATACCGGCCAAGAGACCTACCTTGAGCCAGGTATCGACGTCAAGTCCCGCAGCTCAGCGTAGATCAAAACGCATTGCTGCTAGGCAGGCAAACCAATATTAGAGACTTTACAATGCAATGTTTTGCCTGTGAAATCTAAGAACTAGTGGGATGGACTGTTTATTATGGTAAAATAGTTACCCGAGAATTGTCGCTAGAATTGTGTATTTGATATGACTTTTTGATTTTAAACCATGTGAGTTTTGGTGTTTGAGAGGAGTTTATACTCGGAATATAGTGTGGGTTAAGTAGTTTGGTCTGATTTTTGGTTGAGCCTTCATTTTATTGTGGCTTTTTACCAATAGGGTTTCCAGAACCTATTCAAGATAGGCTGGTCTATTCCATCTGTTTATTTGCGATTGGGGAATATAATGCAGCCTTAATATTTTGTCTGAAATAACAAATTCAGAGATTGAATTGTTAAAGTTAATTGTTTTTGTTTTTGTTTTCTTTTTGGTTGTTTAGTTTTGCTCGCGAGTTCGATTGTGTGACGGTAGTAAACCCATTTTTTTTACCAAATATTTAGGTTAATTTCGATGTATAGTTTTCTTTTACTTTTGTTTGTGACATAGGTATTATCTAATTTTGTGCTTAACTGTTTGGAATTTGGTTTTGATGATTAGTATGTGTACCCAAAGATGGTTAAAACTTTTTCGAGAGTAAGTAATTTGTGACGTCGTATGTCTATTTTGTTGAAATGTGTGTATTATGTAACTATCTATGTAAATTTTCATAGTGTTTGTCGAATTTTTAATGTATCAATCATTACAGCGTGAAGTATATTTTATGTACTAATCTTTTGCATGTTAATGTGTGGATATATGTTTGTCAATCGATTTTAGTGCACATGTGTGTAGCTCATGTTTTTAGGAGGTTTGAGTGCTTTAATATTTATGTTTTTGTTTAAAACTACTTTGCGTATTAATGGTAGGAATTTTGATGGGAAACCTGTCAAACGGATTAGATTTTTGGACAACAGTGGATAAAGACATATGTATTTTACTTTTAAAGACGGAGATTGTCTTTGCTCATTTTATTAGGATACATACAGGATTGAAGATTTGTTTGAATTGAAGGATAATGATTTTAGTTGCGTGAAGTTTGAGGGGAAACATCGTTGTAGTAAATAAATGAATTACTTTAGAAAAGCGAGGCTGAGGACTGCGATACATACGAATTTGTTTAACTGTTAGCGGGAATATAATGTGAAAAGGAAGAGAGACTTTTGTACGAATATAAAGAAAGTGCAAGTTGGATGATAAGTATGTGTAATAGTCACTTAACGTAATTCTTGTTCCCAACTTACAAAGTGGGCGAAAATCACTGTTAAAACTATTATATTTGAGGTGAGATAAATTGTTGTTTTAATGGCGATAAGATTATGCCAAGGGGATGAGATTTGGTTTGAATTGTTCACGGAGTTTGTTTTTCTGGACAAGAGGACTAAGCCTTCTGCCACATGCATGCTTTTTCTATGTCTTGGTCAGTGAAGGCATCCTCAGAACGTTCGGATTTTATTGCATCCATTTAGTGTTAATAGATGTTTTGTTTTGAGTCAGTGCTATCAGCAAAGATTAAACTCTATGTCAAATACATGCTTTCTCTTTGTTGGGGCAATGCCCACACTGAATCTTAACAATGAGCGTTGTTTAGGCTAATATGTAAAATACATGTTAACCACAGGGATATAGTATTCGTTCCTAGTTACCTCACTTTTTGAGTGGAGGAATTTGGTGTCGTGTTTGTAGGAAGATAAACACGAACAGATGATTTATTATGGAATTGATCCCCTAATTGCATGGACAATCATAGGTGAAAAATTGGTGTGTCTGTCAAATACAGCCCTAATTATTTTCCTTGTCTTGTTCCAACGTTAGATCCCATATGTTAGTATACCAACGTTTGCATCAGCGAGGACGCTGATGGGATAACGGTTGGGGGGGATGTAACCAATTGGCCGTAGCCTTGGTTAATGAAAATGTGTGATCTATTTTGCTGTTCCCTGAAACACGCTACATCTAAATAAACGCAGACGTACGAATATTAGGATGAAAATAGTTGTGATGCCAAGATAGTTAGTAGGGATTGAACAATGTACAAAGTGTGAAATGAAGAGCGGAAGTTGTAGAAATAATAAATTTATTTTACACGCCACTCGCCGTGTGCCCCCACCCCCCTCCTTTCTCCGCCCCCACCCCCGTACCTCCTGTCCCCATCAAATGTTTGACCTGAGTCATCCAAATACGTCAATCATTTAGTAGCTACATTGTACGTGCGCGGTCAGAGTATTAAAGTTATAGTGTTGATACAAGTGACACTGATAGTTTGTATGAACAATGTTGGTTCCATGCCTGTATTTAGATTGTAATTTTGAGCATTTGTTGCATAAACTTGAGTATAGTAAGGTGATAATTATGAATGAATATTTATGTTTAGTTAGTAAGTTTAGAGTTTTGTTAATTAGCAGTTGATATATATTTTGGTTAGGAATATATATGTTAATTGACGCTTGAAGTGTTATGTTTATTGCTTTGGTATATTGTCTAATGTAATTATTGTGTGTGTTATGATTATGTAGAAATAACTTTAATAATGGTGAACGTTTGATTTCATTTGTGTTTTGTGTCAGACTAGTGCTGTCAACAGGCAGTGTCAAAGTTGAAATGTAGATGTATATTTTCTACGGAAGAGGATGTCAGCACGAAGGGGTCCATTGTTGTGTGGGAAACAATGTTTTGATTGACAGGAAGGGAGGAATAGTGTTAGGACCGATGGTCGAGTTTTGGAGCAAATTGCTCTTGGAATGATAATAATAAGAATGAGTGCAGGACAGGGAGTCGTGGTAGTTAGAACAGATAGATAGAGAGAGAAGGAGATAGAAAGAGGGACGAGACTCGGACAGTACCAAGAGAAGATGGTTTAGTTTAGTTAGAGTTAGAATGGGAAATAAACTGTAGGGAAGTAGGAATCAACGTAGGACAATGTTGTAGAAGAGTGAAATATAGATTTGTGAACACTGTAAATGCTACTTGCTAAATGTTTTCTGTGTCTGTGTTCAGTAAAGTTGCTAAAACGCACACCTTCCAGCCTGCGTGTTTTATTTCTGTTTGTGAATATATTTGTAAATTATGTGTGGTGTGACTCTGGACATTAACACCTAACACCATCACCGGACACGATCACCAACAACAAACCCCCCATCACTACACATAGGTGCACTTAAACTGATCGAAACAGGACCACAGTAGTCCAACTCTTCAGAAACTGTAAAACGGACCACAGTAGTCCAAATCTACATGAAATATAATAGCAAGTGCCCGAGGAAGATATAACAGCTGCCTAGACTATCAGCGATCGAACTATTAGCAGTGACTGAGACATTTTAAGTTAGATTAGTACTTAGAGAATCTTGTATAGAGTAGAAGAAATAAATGTGTGATTTTAACTGTTATCAAGTGGCTGGACTACATATGATTCATAGCCGTGTGAAAGCTAGTGTGACAGTAATCTTTTACCATTTTTCTATCTATTTCTGTACCCCAACCTTAACACAGAACGAGCTAAACAAATAAATTTATTAAAGTAATTCATAGGGTGACTTACTAGCAGTTCCCACCGAATAAACGTGAGGGTCCATAATTCCATTGTGCAGAGCCCATAAACCCCACGTGACAAAGAAGAAGAAGAAGACGGAGAGGGAGAAGAAGAAGAAGGAGGAGGAGGAGGAGGAAGAAGAGAAAGAAGAAGGAAACGAGGAGGAAGAGGAAGAAGAAGAAGAAGAAGAAGAAGAAGAAGAAGAAGAAGAAGAAGAAGAAGAAGAAGAAGGAGGAGGAGGATGAGGAGGTGAGTAGGAGAAGAAGAAGAAATAAATGTTGTGTATCCTGCACAATCACCAGTGATCATACGGCAAATGGGGATAACCAACCCAGGAAAGAAGTGGTTGATATCGCCCTAAGTCAACGCTGAACTACCAGAACAATCACAATGCTAAGATGGACAGTGACAAATGGCCACTTTCATCTTGCCCACCGCGGAATTCGATCCCTTGGTCATCAGTGTGCAGGAGATGATGATGATGATGATGATGATGATGATGATGATGATGATGATGATGATGATGATGATGATGATGATGATGATGATGATGATGATGATGATGATGGTGATGATGATATCGTGTTCTTGGCCTTTTGGGGTGCATGTGGACGTGTTCCTATCCTATCCTATCCTATCCCGTAACTCGGAGGTCGTAGGGGCACCACAGATGATCGTTTAACCAGCGTACTCCATCTTTCTCTGTCCTCAGCAGCCCTGATGGCTTTGCTCAGTGTCAAACCAGTCCATTCTCGAATGTTGTCCTCCCACCTCTTTTTCGGTCTCCCTCTTCTTCTACCTCCTTGCACTGTGCCTTGCAGGATGGTCTTTGCAAGACCTGATGATCTGGTGACGTGGCCATACCATCGGAGTTTCCGTTTCTTCACCGCTGTGAGCAGGTCATCGTGTTGCCCAATGGCTTGTGTGATGGTCTGTCGGACTTCGTCGTTGGTGATGTGTTGGGTATAGGAAATGCCCAGAAGTCTTCTGTAGCACCTCATCTCCATGCTTTGTATTCTTCGTTGTAAATCTGCTGTGAGAGTCAATGCTTCGCAAGCATATACGAAGATGGAGATGACAAGGGAGCGCAGCAGTCTTACTTTGGAATGTAGACTGATGGTCCTGTCCTTCCAATTGGGCTTCAACTTTGTCAGGGCAGCAGTTGTTTGTGCGATCCTGGAGAGAACTTCCTGTCGGGACCCATTGTCTGATACAATGGCTCCTAAATATTTGAAACTATGCACTGTGTTGAGGGATTGGCCTTGGACTTTGATGTCCGTGTTGATGTGGATGTGTTACTAGGAAGTAAACTATATTTTCGTTACAGCAATGGAGAGAAAGAGAGAGACAGACAGACAGACAGAGAAAGAGACAGAGAGACCGAAATAGTCAGACAGAGATACAGATAGACAGACAGAGACGGGGACAGAGAGCAGAGAACATTAAACACTGGATCGTTTAACAGGATACAGGTTTCAGGCCTTAAAGCCTAGTCGTGCAATCTGTCCTAAACGAGAGAGAGAGAGAGAGAGAGAGAGAGAGAGAGAGAGAGAGAGAGAGAGAGAGAGAGAAAGGTGCCAGTGAGGTGGGGTGGAGAGGAGGTGTGAATTACTGGTGAGTTAAAGACATTGCAGGATTGATTTCACCGCTCATCTACTAACTTCTTGCAAGCTTGGCAGTAAAGGCCACGAAGACTTCATCGGACGGAGTTTGCAAGTTGGACCGTCCAGCCAGACATTTCGTAATCTGTAATCAGCTCCTTCAAAGCGTGGCTTGCTAGATGCATGCTGGATGGAAGCACGGACGCCTCAAGGCAATAGATACATAGAGGGAGGGAACCTCTCACCATCCAATCCACCGGTACCTTCTAAACTGTAGTAACGACTTATAACAATAATACGAACGAAATGCAAGAAAGTGAAGCTTTTTCATTGAAAGCAAAGAGCATTACATGCAAGAAGCTTTGACCAGCGCCTCGAGCTGCTCTTGAGCTGGAAAAGGTGAACTATGTCAGAGCAACAAGGCCTTCTCCAAACTCATTTCCATTTTTTCTACACCCCCCCCCCACCTTTTCCCCTCTCTTCTTACACACACACACACACATAAGTATGTAAAACACCAAGACTGGGTTTATTAAGAATGCAAGAATCGGAAAGTGATTTTTTGACGGAAAGAACGCAAACTTCTAAAAATGTAAGAATCTAATGCAAAATTGGCTCTTTCCGTCTCAAAAGTTGATCTAATTCGTCTCCTATAGGCGACGATATAGGTCGAACTTTCTTGCAAAATTTCCCGAAAATTGACTGGATTTTTTCCGTCCCGGATAGAGCACTCCCTTGTACTTCTCATGCACTACAACTGCACTCCCATGCACTAAAAGAGCACTCCTGTGTACTTAGAAAAAAGTGGGTGGCTGGAAAATAATGGGTGACTAATACACACACCCATTTTCTGCATAAAAAGCAAGGTTAGTCACCCATTTCAAGGCGCTAGGTTTATACCTCCGCACACACGCACACATACACACACCCACCCACACACACAAACACAGTTTACGGAACATATTCAGAATAACAATGCACGTTATTAAACACAACCATGCATTTTCTGTAAAAAGAAGATTATTGAAACATCCAAGTTCAACACACATCTATCTACGACACAAGGGAAGCAACCTTGCATTTTTTTGTTACTGTTAGCCTTTACACCAAAAAACTGTCAAATTAGGTCGCGCATAATTATACTCAAGAGTGGAACTGTTGAACCTTATTTATCTTATTTCATGGACAATTATGCATATATAATAAGGAAGACATTGAACTGACCTTTACAAAGTATCATTACTATAACTGCAGGCATCGAATAGATATTAATTAATGTAAATTAATTGTTGCTGAATGTTGGAATGCACAAAATGCACAAAAACTACGAATCAAAGTGTCTTAAATTTGTAAATCTTGGCATCTTTTCTGCCAGACACGAGAAGCACCAATAATGGCACTCACGCTGAGATACTTACACGCACACACACACACGCACACACACTCCATTTTCACCCACCAAGAAATAAAAAAGAGGAGTTTGAAAGTGGAACAATGACACAAGCCTGCCAGACGTTGCAACTGTCAGTTCCATCACACACTACATATATTATGCCCACATCTCAACACTCTGCATGTATGAAGGAACTAGAATTGTATTTGTACGATCAGATTTCAGGTTAACATTATATACGTTTTAACTGAGACTGAGACTTTACTTGTCTATGAAAACAAGGTATAATATCTTTAAAAGAATGACATGTTCAAACAAAACATAAAACAATATGCCACGCGTAACATGTAATAAAACAACTACTATTTCACACCCCCAAAACATACTTTTATTTCTTTTTATTTTATTTATTTATTTATTTATTTTTAAAATATTTATTTAGTTGGATTTTTGGCTTTTTTGCTGTACATTTTTGCATACACGCCATCACAAACTTACGCCATCACTTACAAACACATATACAGACATGATCATCACATGCTAAACCAAATCACAAAACATGACTGTCTGAAAATTAACACGCGCGCGCGTACACACACACACACACACACACACACACACACACACACGTACTCACACATATCGATAATTTTATTAACAATACAAACCGTTCACTTTAACAATGTTATAATGAACTCAGCATGAACTCTCATGCACTAAAAGAGCACTCCCGCGCACTTAGAAAAAAGTGGGTGGCTGGAAAAAAAAGTGAGTGGCTAATACACACACCCATTCTCCGCATAAAAAGCAAGGTCAGTCACCCATTTCAAGGCTTATGCGTACGCACACACACACACACACACACACACACACATATATATATATATATATATATATATATATATATATATATATATATATATATATATATATATATATATATATATACGCATAATACATGGTTTACCGCGACATGTGTTCTGGCACCGTTTTTTGGCAACACCTATTTCTACTGGTCATATAAAGTCAAATTTGATGTCAGACTGTTAAATGCACATCTGTGATTATAAATATGGGTCAATATTAAATATATATATATTACACCTCGAGAAATTTGAGAAACAAACAGGTTGCCACAACACCCTGTCTGTGACATATGTCGTCAAAAAACGGTTATGCGACTCGTATTCACTATATATATAAATATATTTTTATAACGGGCATGCTGATTGAACAAATACATTTAAGATTAATCTATGGACAACTGTCATTATAAATACGTAACTATTTTTTTTTAAAAATAAAATGATACATGTTCTTGGGACTGTGGAAGATATGCATTCAAACTGTAAAAGACCGTGAAGACGGCAGCTTGCTAACTGATTCGTTTTTTTTTTTTATTTTTCTTCGATTTCTTTCTTCCTACGTCACACTTCCTACAATGACGTAAAATAAACACCATGACGCACAATAAAACACACACATACAGTTCCAAGTCAAGATCTGCTACATCTCCTTTCTCAAATAATCA
This sequence comes from Oncomelania hupensis, assembly GCA_036898135.1. Classification (NCBI taxonomy): domain Eukaryota; kingdom Metazoa; phylum Mollusca; class Gastropoda; order Littorinimorpha; family Pomatiopsidae; genus Oncomelania; species Oncomelania hupensis. Next base: position 74,428,268 of record CM072516.1, read on the forward strand.
CAGTAATAATAATAATACATACATTAATACCTATCCTATCATATCCCCTAACTCGGAGGTCGTAGGGGCACCACAGATGATCGTTTAACCAGCGTAATCCATCTTTCCCTGCCCTCAGAAACCCTGATTGTTTCGCTCATTGTCAAACCAGTCATTCTCGAATGTTGTCCTCCCACCTCTTTTTTGGTCTCCCTCTTCTTCTACCTCCTTGCTCTGTGCTTGCAGGATGGTCTTTGCAAGACCTGATGATCTGGTAACGTGGCCATACCATCGGAGCTTCCGTTTTTTCACCACTGTGAGCGGGTCATCGTGTTGTCCAATGGCTTGTGTGATGGTCTGTCGGACTTCGTCGTTGGTGATGTGCTGGGTATAGGAAATGCCCAGAAGTCTTCTGTAGCACCTCATCCCCATGCTTTGTATTCTTCGTTGTAGATCTGCTGTGAGGGTCCATGTTTCGCAATCATATAGGAAGATGGAGATGACAAGGGATCGCAGCAGTCTTACCTTGGAATGTAACCTGATGGTCTTGTCTTTCCACATTGGCTTCAACCTCGCCAGGGCAGCAGTTGTTTGTGCGATACTGTGGAGGACTTCCTGTCGGGACCCATTGTCTGATACAATGTCTCCTAAATATTTTAAGCTAAGCACTGTGTTGAGGGATTGGCCTTGGACTTTGATGTCCGTGTTGATGCCATTGGTGTTGTTGGTCATCATTAATGTTGGTCTTCTCTGCACTTATTTCTATTCCATAGGCTCTGGAGGTTGTGTCAAGCCTCTGTACCAGCTGTTCAAGTTCTTGCTCCTCTCCAGCCAATCCATCAATGCCATCCGCAAAACGAAGGCTGGAGACTGCTCTTTTCCCAATGCTGACTGTGCCTTCAACACAGTGCATAGCTTCAAATGTTTAGGAGCCATTGTATCAGACTATGGGTCCCGACAGGAAGTCCTCTCCAGGATGGCACAAACAACTGCTGCCCTGGCGAGGTTGATGCCAATGGGGAAAGACAGGACCATCAGTCTACATTCCAAGGTAAGGCTGCTGCGCTCCCATGTCCATCTTCCTATATGCTTGCGAAACATGGACCCTCACAGCAGATCTACAACGAAGAATACAAAGCATTGAGATGAGGTGCTACAGAAGACTTCTGGGCATTTCCTATACCCAGCACATCACCAACGACGAAGTCCGACAGACCATCACACATGCCATTGGACAACACGATGACATGCTCACAGTGGTGAAAAAAAACGGAAACTCCGATGGTATGGCCACGTTACCAGATCATCAGGTCTTGCAAAGACCTTCCTGCAAGGCACAGTGCAAGGAGGTAGAAGAAGAGGGAGACCGAAAAAGAGGTGGGAGGACAACATTCGAGAATGGACTGGTTTGACAATGAGCGAAACAATCAGGGTTGCTGAGGACAGGAAAAGATGAAGTACGCTGGTTAAACGATCATCTGTGGAGCCCCTACGACCTCCGAGTTACCGGATAGGATAGGATACGATAGGATAGTTTGCTGTGGTATTTTTCACTTCACATACAATTAGTGTGAGGGAGAGAGAGAGAGAGAGAGAGAGAGAGAGAGAGAGAGAGAGAGAGAGAGAGAGAGAGAGAGAGAGAGAGAGAGAGAGAGAGAGAGAGAAAGAGAGAGAGAGAGAGAGAGAGAGAGAGAGAGAACACATTATCAAAATAATTATAACAAAATTAAGAAAATAAAAAAATACATGTATTTATTTGTCAAAGTCAAAGATGTTATTACTTAAGCCCAAAAGCTATGGCAATTTGTTTGTACTAAAAGAATTGGGTTTTTTTTGTTATATAAATAATAATACATTATAAATGTTGCAGGGTGTGTGCATATGAGTGATTAAAAGTAGAAAGTGATATCGCGCAGTCTTTGTCCAATAAGACGAGCACTTGGTTGGGATGATTTGATTTTATTCAGAGTTTGCATGAGATTTACATCATCAATCAAGCAATTGATCATGCAAGCAACCCTCTATAAATAAACAATAAAGACCAAGGCTAAACAGAATTTTTAAAATTGATTAAAAAAAAAAATTATGAACAACATGAAGATGATACTTGAATTAATGACAAATGCAAAACTTTACAGTTATAAATCAAATAAGCCAAACATATTGATTGATTGATTGATTGTTGCTTTAGGTCCAGCGGACTCTTCCGAGCCAAATCAGGACCGGACAACCCCCGATCCGCATAAAAGATCTGCTGAAACAACCCTAGTGGGAAAATTGAATGCCCTCCACCGGCCAGTCACTTTACAATTAAGACATCCCACGCGGGGGACGGCTGAGGGTTTACCTCAACTACGCGAACCCCCGGTTACAAAAACAAAATAGAATACAAACATCATTATAAATTATCAACAAAACACATACATATAAAATGCCTATAGTGCTAAATACTAACATCATAGGAAGCCCTAGTGACCACCCAGCAGAAAGCGTCCAACACTCCCAAGCTGATCCAACAGACCTCATACACAAACAAGGAGTCTTGTCCAGGAAGAGTTTTCAAGAAAAAAGGTAGGTCATTGATCTAGCGAAGAAGAAGATAGTATAGCAGAGTGATAGGACAGAGCAGGAATGGGAAAGAGTAAATGAGGAAGATAGCGACAGTGGGAATTTAAAGCACTAAATTTCCAGAAAGTGGGGATACTATTTATACTGAAACCCCCGGCACTCCACACGGATTACATTATATTACATGATTATTGCTTTAGGTCCAGCGGACTCTTCCGAGCCAAATCAGGACAAGTGTAGCAGAACCAGGTCCACAAAATCAAGACCACAACTTCGCTGAAAGAGGACTCGCCCCTGATCCGCATAAAAGATCTGCCGAAACAACCCTAGTGGTAACACTGAAGGCACTCCATCAGCCGGTCACTTTACAATAAAGATATCCCACGCAGGGGGCGCTGAGGCTATACTCTAATTTATCGAACCCCCGTTTACAAAAACAAAATAGAATATAAACATCATTATAAAATACCAACAAAACACATACATATAAAATGCCTACATTGCCAAATAATAACATCATAGGAAGCCCTAGTGACCACCTGGCAGAAAGCGTCCAATATTTCCAAGCTGATCCAACAGACCTCACACACAAATGAGGAGTTTGGTCCCGGAAGAGTTTCACGAAAAAAAGGTAGGTGACTGGTCAAACAAAGAAGAAGATAGTATAGTAGATTGATAGAGCACAGAGTAGAAATGAGAAAGAACAAATGAGAAAGACAGCGACAGTGGGAATTTAAAGCACTAAATTTCCAGAAAGTGGGGATACTATTTATACTGACCCCCCCCCCCTTTCCTCACCCCCCCCCCCCTCCCCCCGGCACTCCAACTGGGGTGTTCCGAAAACAATCACACTTGCACATTAAATGTCTCCAATTTATACCTTTAAAAACATACACATACAAATGTTTTGTAAGACATTACCAGGGAAGCATGAAACTTGTCTCACATCTGTCACTGTCACATCATTACACACATAAATGAACACACGTTGCTTCACTTTAAAACAACAACAACAACAACAACAAACAACAAACAACTTCAGATAAGCAATGATTCATTTGAACAGTTGTTCTTCAAAATGTTTATAAACGTCTCCAAAATAGCAATTCCCAAACATGGAAAACTGCATATATATATATATATATATAGGCAATGATTGGAAGCCAACACATCTGAAGCATATATCAAAACTCCACAGACGATGATGTTGGTAGTCAGTGGTTGTCTAGTATAGCAAAACTGCAATGCATACTACATACCATTGTACATAATGACAGGTGGAGAACCGCCAACCATACTTCATGTACATTAGACAATTTGTGCCTTATGTCATTAGGCAAGAAAATGTAGCGCACATCAGGAAAGCGTGAACACATGCCTGCCATCAGTAAACACATATTCATAAAAACGTATTCTTGGCAATAACTAATCTACAAATATCTTCACCTGTACAGCAAGTTCTGTCTGTAAGGCAATTTCTGCCTAAACCCTAGTAAGGCACTTGCCAAATTATTTGGCCTTTCCTGTCTGTTGTTAGGCAATTCCCCACTGAGGTTAGGCAGGCAGGCAAGTAGATTAACGTCCCCAGACACATAAGCATATAGGGGACTTGGATGAACGAGGGCCGATGTAATAAGAAGTCGTTTTGCAGAATGGAGTCAAATGAAGAAGGAGCGCAAAAGCTGCTACAACAACCAGCAGGAAGATGCGTTGAATCGGAAGGAAGACGGCGTCAATAATGTAGAGTTAAGATGTGACAAGGGTGGCAAAAGGGACGCCAAGACAAGGCCGCCAAAGGTATTGCAGAGGGAGGGAGGAGGGCCAAAGGGCGACTAGGAGGGCAGAGTGAGCGGATTATTTATTGTCTAAGGAGAGATAAAATAATTTTTATATGAAGACAGACCAGGGGCCCGTTCGGATTGGAAACGGTACGCACGCCGCGGGCGTGCGCGTGCGTTGGCGAGCGGTGGCTGAAGGTAGTATGCCGCGTGCTTCATGATATCGGAGCACAGCACTGCAGCAATCGTCTTCACACGGTTTCTGTTTACAATCATTCCTTCTTCTGCCGCCATTTTGAAAACGCTCACCACGCGCAAACCGTTTCATAAGGCAAAGTGTGCCCGCCATTTTGAAAACGCTCACCACGCGCAAACCGTTTCATAAGGCAAAGTGTGCAGTGCGAGCGCTCACCGCAGGCGTTTTGTTCTAGGCAACAGGCCCCAGGTCTGCCGGGTTATTGCACGGAACAGTATAGGGCCTATATTATATAAAAACAATCAAATTATAGAAATTTAATCTAAAATTAATGATAAAACACGTTCGAGTAAGATTAAAAGCGGGTTAAAAAGAAAACTGCACCAGATCAAGCTTGAACCAGAGCGGCAGCCAGCGGGCACGCGGAAAGGCCAGTTTAGGTAGGATCCGGTCCCACCACTGGGTCAGGACTGTCTCGGATTACCACGCCCATAGACTTGAGAGCAGCCTCCGTCAAAAGGGACTTTACATTACATTACATGATTATTGCTTTAGGTCCAGCGGACTCTTCCGAGCCAAATCAGGACCGGACAACCCCTGATCCGCATAAAAGATCTGCTGAAACAACCCTAGTGGTAAAACAGAACGCTCTCCACAAGCCAGTCACTTTACAATAAAGACATCCCACGCAGGGGACGCTGAGGCTGTACTCTAATTTATCGAACACCCGTTTACAAAAACAAAATAGAATACAAACATCATTATAAATTATCAACAAAACACATACATATAAAATGCATACATTGCTAAATAATAACATCTACCACCTGGTAGAAAGCGTGCAATATTCCCAAGCTGATCCAACAGACCTCATACACAAATAAGGCGTGTTGTCCCGGAAAGTTTTTAAAAAAAAGGTAGATGACTGGTCTAGCGAAGAAGAAGATAGTATAGAAGATTGATAGAACAGAGCAGGAATGAGAAAGAGCAAATGAGAAAGACAGCGACAGTGGGAATTTAAAGCACTAAATTTCCAGAAAGTGAGGATACTATTTATACTGAAACTCCCGGCACCCCAACGGGGGTAAAAGGGACTTGAGTCTCAGCCGTAATGTATAGACTACATCTCTAGCAGAACGCCGGTTGTAGATGGAGACAACTTAGGAAAGGAATGCTCCGCTATTTACACAGGGGAGCCAGAGCCGGGGGGTGGGGGGGGGGGGGGTCTACGACATCCCGTCCCGCGTACTATTTGGGCTCGAGGCAGGGGCCTTGGAGTCGGACTGTGAACTGGCTGTGTGACCGGGAGAAGACGGATTTCCCACAGCCAAGCTATGAACCGTAACGACAAGCCCAGCCACCGTGTGAACAAGTCTCTCCACCAAGCCTTCGAGCCTGAGTAAGGCAGCCCAGGATCTCTACTGCCATCGGGAGGCGCAGAACCTGTCACTTAAGGGTTCGAATCCCTAGCGGTCTCTGTGACTGTGGGGTGCGGCAATGCACCCGAACCATCAACTGTCGAAGAAGGAGGGGGCGGGAGGGGGGGGGGAAGGCGATAAACGCCCTCACAGGAGAAACGGGAGCACTAGGGCTTAAAATGAAGAACTAACTAATCCGTGTGAGCCCCCCTTACTCCCTGCCTCCCCAGGTGAAAGAATCTCTGTACATTCTTCTTGAAATGATGACTGATGTAGCTATACCTGTATCGAATCCATTTTTCTTTGCATCTAAGTCTGTGAACGGTTACCTGGATGGCTGGCAAGCCATCCATGCTGTCACATCAGATATTGGGCTACAGAAGGCAGGGTTGATCACATCGACGAAATGCAGAAAGTATGGAGCTACAATCACTCAACTGTTTGATTTGTCACCCAATGAGCAGAAATTGCTAGCAAATCACATGGGCCACTCTCTGAACATTGAAAAAGAGTACTATCGCCTGCATGAAAGTACCACTGAGATCACCAAAGTTGGAAGATTGCTTGCCAAAATTGACAGTGGAGAAACCCCAGATTGTTCTGTGTTTGAAGATGACAATCTTGCTAAATCAACCCCACCCACACAGCAGGCATCAAGACAAGATGGTAAATTCTGTGTCTGTGTTACATAAGAAAATGTCTTGGGAGAGCCAGTTGTCCTTTGTTGCAGAAGATGCAGTATTGCTTCTTGTCAAGGACGTATTTTCTTTTCCCAGTCCCAGCGTTGGCATGTTCAACTGCACACACACAAAAAACCCATGTACTTGACCCAAAGCGTCATTAATACTCCACCCGCCTTTTAGGATTCGATTACGAACCTCGGCAATATGAAAAACGACAGAATTTGAGACAATATACATGTAAGCAGTAGAGTCTTGAAAAGGAACATTGAAAGAGAATGTAGTGAGGCTACTCACTGGTAAGAATATTTTCATAAAAGAGATTATTTTGTTGATCATTATGCTATGCAGAGGGATCAGGGGCAATTTAGTTTAAAGTTCACAATGTTTTGTGGTTTCAAATTCTAGCACACACACACACACACACAAATCCTAAAACCTAGGGAATTAGAAGGAGACAGCAATTATTTATTTTAAACATATATATTCAATATTGTAAAGCAAAATGTTCTGTTTAAATCAGGAGGTTAAAGATTGCTATTTAACTTAACACATTTATATAATAAAATAAGTTATGTGTACATAACATCTGAGAAACAAAGACATGTGTAACAAAAAGCAGTCAGTTCCAGTTTTTATTCAAAGAAAAGATCAGGTTAATATGTCTTGGAAATTGGTTCATATAGGTGTGTTGCACGATGTCTTGCACAGAACGGGGGCAATAGTCAACACAAACTGCAGACCCAACAATACAGAAGACTCGGACGGCTTAACTTCATACAACAAACTCGCTCTATTGTGATATTCTTTTTGTTTAACCACGGCCAACGGCCTTTTCGGATGTCATTGTTGATTTTTGTAAAGAGTAAAACATTACCTCCAGTTCTGTGCAGTTACCTTTGTTTTAGTTAATAGAAAATACATGTACATGGAGAGAAAAAGTATAAGTGTCAGTTAAAGTACATATACATTAAAGAAAATTTGACTTCCTTACCAACTGAAGATAGAGCAGAGCTAGGGGAAAGAGATGATGATGCTGCCTCATGTACAGTCCCCTTCATGTGATGTTTCCAACACTGTTGCGACTTTCTCCTTAGGACTCGCTGTTAAAACAATTTACACAGTACATCAGAAAAGAAAAAAAAAAAACTTACAAGACTGACAAGTGATTTACATTAAAATTTAAATCTGTTTGCCTCCCATCTAGATGTACGGTAGACTTGCTGTTTTCAAAGAACGAGAACTATTATAAAAAAATAAATAAATAAATAAAATTAAAAAAATATAATAATAATAATAATAATAATAATAATAATAATAATAATAATAATAATTATAATAATAATAGTAATAATAATAATAATAATAATAATAATAATAATAATAATAATAATAATAAATATAATAATAACTGAATATTTTTTCGAGCCTACCCAAAGACCGGTTACAAGAAAAACAAATATTTTCAATTTAAAACCAGTTAGAAGAATCCATACACACATACTGGAAACACATCACACTTCCCCTCTCCTCCTCCCTTCTCCCCCCCCCCCCAAAAAAAAAAAAAAGAAGAAAAGTTACCTGTTTTCAACTAGTCAAAATTATTATTAATTATTACAACAATTGAAAAACAAATCGATGAGCCTGCTATCTGATCAGAAACTGTTACATAAAATACTCTTTGAAAAAACAAACAGATTTTCAACTGCCTTTTTTTAAATGTTGGAAGTGTAGCATACTGTATAACATATAAGAAATTCCATGACTGAGGATCAGAGCAGAAGAAGCTTCTTGCTCCGTTAATGCGCTGAACTCTGAACTATACTATGTACAACAGCCAGCTTATGTTTCATTTGACTTACTGTAGTGTTATTGCATTAACATTATGTACACTATTATAACAGGTGTTTGTAAAAGTCTGAAAATAATTCACTGATGATCAAACTCACGTCCAATTGACAACACTAAAGAATGTACACTAAATCTGAAGATGTTAAAAGTTACTAAAATGTTAAAAACGTTGTGCAACTTAAAAAAATTATGGAATAACTTTAGGACGACATGTACGTTCTTCTTTACCAGTTTGAGATGGGGCAGTGGAAACAGACCGATGCGCTGCTTTTTTGCGTGCTAACGGTGATGTTTCCAGCTAGGCTGCTACTTTATCCTCGGAACTCGCTGTTTAAACACAGTACATAAGAAAATAAACAACCAGATATACGTCTATAATGACTTCAACGATTTAAAAATATATTAAGAGAAATTAGATACAACAGCCAGTCAACAAATCTCAAATTTGAGCATTCAATGCCCAGCCAGATTAGACATTTAGATCTAAAAAAAAAGTAATATTTCTTTTCTGATTTAACCCTCACAATGCCAAGGTCGACAATTGTTGACAGCCTGTAGTGTATTTTCCATGCAAAACTTTATGTTGATACAGCAGACAAGAGGATCGACATGTACAGACAGGATGTCGACACTGCTTTAGACAATGCGTTATACGATTATGGAATTCTAATTGGGGCAATATTTACAATAGTAACATTACAATATTAATATTTAATACGCATTTCCCAAAAATTAATGGCAAATTGCAACAAGTCAATTTTTACTATAACTTCATATTTTACAAAACTGAAGAGCAACTACAACGCAAGAATGGCTACATAAGTACATAATGCATTCCTGCACGTTCACGTTTGTTAGATTAACGTCCCCGGACACATTAGCGCATAGGGGACTTGGTTGAAGGGAGGCTGTTGTTATAAGAAGTCAATATGCAGTAGAATGGCACGTTTATAAGGGGCGGTGCTACAACTTTCAGAAGGAGGAAATGCATTGATTGAGTCTAGAGGTAGCGATGACGGTGATATGGAGCGCACAAAGCGGCAACAGAGATGAGACAAGGGCGCCAGGAGGGTCCTAAAAGTCAGAAGTGAAGAGAGCAGACTATTGAGCAGAGCTTTACGTACTATTAAAATTATTTCAAAACAAATTAAACGTTGATAAGTATTTACAAAAGACATATCCACTCACCGATTTGAGCTCCGCCATTTTGAGTAAGTGTCTTCGTGCAACGTCACACATCACAGACAAGACGTCACTTCACAGCGCGTGCTCTCATTCTGATTCACTCTTAGCCTGTCTCATCAAAAATTTATATGGATCCTCAGAAGCACGACAGAGTGTAGCAAGGGAACTAACTGCAGTCATAGTACAGGTTTTTGACAACATGTCAAAAAAACACGATTTATGTCCCATGTAATCCAAAACAGCAAAAAAAGTGTACCCGTTTTCTGACAACATTTGAATGTTGACACTTTCCTATCCATGTTGACACAAGTAAGGTCGCGTAACATGCCTGTGTTGCCAGAAACCAGGCAATATGAGAGTATATATATATATATATATATATATATATATATATATATATATATATATATATATATATATATATATATATATATATATATATATATATATATATATATATATATATATATATTTATTTATTTATTTATTTATTTATTTATTTATTTATTTATTTATTATTTATTTATATTTTTATTTATTTATATTTATTTTTATTTATTTATATATAAACACACGTTTTTCTTCTTCTTCTTCTTCTTCTTCTTCTTCTTCTTCTTCTTCTTCTTCTTCTTCTTCTTCTTCTTCTTCTTTTTCTTCTTCTTCTTCTTCTTCTTCTTCTACTCCCCTTAATTATTCTTTATCATCATCTCCCTCCTCTTCTTCATCCTCTTCTTCTCCTCCTCGCCTTCATTCTTCTTCTTCCTCCTTATTTTTCCTCTTCTGCGTTTCCCTCTCTTTTTCTTGTTCTTCTTCCTTCTCGCCCTCCTCCTCCTTTTAGTCTTCCTTCCAGGCTTTTCTTTCTCTTGCCTGTGATCACAGGCTATCTTACCTCTCCAGTCTGGCTTGGTAGTTATTGTCAGTGCCCCGAGGAGTGTTTTATTATCATGCTATACAGGTTGGGTTTAAGAGGGATTGGCAGCTCCTTTTTATCCACATGTTCCTGGATAGGGCTACGCAGTGACAGCCGTACTTTCTCAGAGAAAAATTAACCTCGAAATTCGTCCCCAAGAATATATTAAAGTATGTCTCTGAAATCCACAATTTGATAACTACTGTCAATGGCCAGCCGATCTAGAGGCTCATTACATTACATTACATTACATTACATTACATGGTTATTGCTTTAGGTCCAGCGGACGCTTCGGAGCCCAATCAGGACCAGAGAAGTGAAACAGGACTCATCCCTGATCCGCATAAAAGATCTGCCGAAACAACTCTAGTGGTAACACTGAAGGCAATCTACCAGCCGGTCACTTTACAATAAAGACACCACACGCAGGGGACGCTGAAGCTATACTCTAATTTATCGAACCCCCGTTTACAAAAACAAAATAGAATACAAACATCATTATACAATATCAACAAAACACATACATATAAAATGCCTACATTGCTAAATAATAACACCATAGGAAGCCCCAGTGACCATTTGGCAGAAAGCATCCAATATTCCCAAGCTGATCCAACAGACCTCACACACAAATGAGAAGTTTTGTCCCGGAAGAGTTCTCAAGAAAAAAGTTAGGTGACTGGTCTAGCGAAGAAGAAGATAGTATAGTAGATTGATAGAACAGAGTAGGAATGAGAAAGAACAAAGCAGAAAGACATTGCCAGTGGGAATGTAAAGCACTACATTTCCAGAAAGTGGGGATACTATTTATACTGAAACCCCCAGCTCCCCCACGGGGGGGGGGTGGGGGTGAGGGGGGGGAGGATCTAGAGGCTCAAGCTGGCATATTCTACGTGAAGTGGAGGGAAATTCAGACCTAGACATGTTTCATTGATCAGTATTATCTGGGGATCAGACGAATGTGATGGGTAGACTTTTTTTTTAAAGCTCAAGTTGGACAATGTCAGTGGATGGAGGTTAAGCAGAAGTAGGTCAAAACAGGAGAATCGTATTTATCCATTAATCCTTGGCTACGGACTTTGGGTGTGTGATGGTGGTTTTTTTTTTAAAGAAGAGAATCTGAGGTCGAGATCACAATTGCAAAAACAACAACAAAGCAACAACAACAAAACAACAACAACAACAACAATAAATCAACAGCAAAGTCTAATTAACGCTAGGTATAGACTATATGCTTATATATATAGATATATATTTATATAGATAGATAGATAGATAGATAGATAGATAGATAGATAGATAGATAGATAGATAGATAGATAGATAGATAGATAGATAGATAGATAGATAGATAGATAGATAGATAGATAGATAGATAGATAGATAGATAGATAGATAGATAGATAGATAGATAGATAGATAGATAGATAGATAGATAGATAGATAGATAGATAGATAGATAGATAGATAGATAGATAGATAGATAGATAGATAGATAGATAGATAGATAGATAGATAGATAGATAGATAGATAGATAGATAGATAGATAGATAGATAGATAGATAGATAGATAGATAGATAGATAGATAGATAGATAGATAGATAGATAGATAGATAGATAGATAGATAGATAGATAGATAGATAGATAGATAGATAGATAGATAGATAGATAGATAGATAGATAGATAGATAGATAGATAGATAGATAGATAGATAGATAGATAGATAGATAGATAGATAGATAGATAGATAGATAGATAGATAGATAGATAGATAGATAGATAGATAGATAGATAGATAGATAGATAGATAGATAGATAGATAGATAGATAGATAGATAGATAGATAGATAGATAGATAGATAGATAGATAGATAGATAGATAGATAGGTAGATAGATAGATAGACGCATATATGTTGTATGTGTGTGTGGGTATGTGTGTGTGTTTGTGTGCATGTGTGTGTGAAGTTATGATGTTACCTTTTTCTTGTTGACTTAATTATGTTTTTGTAAGTGTTCTCTTCATTCCTCTCACTCATAGACTGAACACAGATTTTCTCTTAATTTTGTAATTGTTGTTCACACCCTCGTAATGTCTATATCCATTTTTTCCCACACTGTACCCTCCCCACCCCTTCTCTCTCTCTATCTCCTCCCTCACCTCCCCCAACAAAAAAGCACTGTAAGCACGCCTGCGGATGTGGAAGTTGTTATGCACTGTATAAGTTTGTCATTTCTTCATTCATACATCCTTTCAACAATGTGAAAAGAAAATGACTTCAGAGTCACTTTAACATGTGGGGGATGGGATAAACGAGAGGAGAACATGAATGCGTGTTTGTTTTCCTTAATATTGACATCCAGGCATTATTGGGGAGGTGAAGGAAAGCGGTGAAGGATTTTACCTTTTTTTTTTAGGAGAGCTGGGCAGGAAAGAAAGGGTGAATGTAGAGTGAGGGAGAAGAAGAAGACGTAAAATGGCGTGGCGTATTTCCCCCCATTAAAATAATCAGATATAGACTTTTTTCTGACAAGTGACCTTAACGAATGAGCATTCAGCCAAGTTGGGCAACATTCTCAAACAAATCTAACGGCTGAGCTGACAAGGGTCGTGTTTGGGAAACTAAATGACATTAGCCCTCTGTGGCTAGTAATCTCCCTTGCAGCATAACTCGAGACGACGGGCAAGAGAAACTTCCGAGGAACAAAATGATCAGCCAGCTGGTGCTGCATGAAATGTATTTGCCCGTGAAATTTGGTCACGCAGACAGCCTTGTTACTGTCTCCCGTACATGCATATTGTTGTTATTATTCACTTCACTGTCATTATTATAACAGAATTGCATGTACTAGTATCGTGTTATGACTACACATGTGTTGTTGTTTTTTGGATTATGATAGCTGCTTTCCATGATGAAAACAGCTATGATGTGATTGTTCGTAGTGGTGGAATGTTATTATATACGTATATCCATCCTATAACTCAGAAGTTGTTGGGGAACCACAGATGATCGTTTAACCAGCGTAGTCCATCTTTCTCTGTTCTCAGCAACCCTCATGGTTTCGCTCATTGTCAAGCCAGTCCATTCTCGAATGTTGACCTTCCACCTCTTTTTTTGTCTCCTCCTTTTTCTGACTCCTTGCACCGTGCCTTGCAGGATGGTCTTTGCAAGGCCTGATCGGAGTTTCCGTTTTTTCTGTGAGCATGTCATCGTGTTTAATGGCTTGTGTGGTGGTCTGTCGGACTTCGTCGTTGGTGATGCGCTGGGTATAGGAAATGTTCAGAAGTCTTCTGTAGCACCTCATCTCCATGCTTTGTTTTCTTCGTTGTAGGTCTGCCGTGAGCGTCCATGTTTCGCAAGCGTATAGGAAGATGGAGATGACAAGAAGCGCAGCAACCTTACCTTGGAGTGTTGACTGTCGGTCCTGTCTTTCCAAATGGGCATCCACCTTGTCAGGGCAGCAGTTGTTTGTGCGATCCTGGAGAGGACTTCCTTTCGGGACCCATTGTCTGATAAATGGCTCCCCAAATATTTTAAGCTATTCACTGTATTGATTGTTTGGCATTGGACTTTGATGTCCGTGTTGATGCCATTGGTGTTGTTGGTAATCATTTTGGTATTGTATATGTTACCGGCAATGTGTGAAACCCCGGTATTTTATAGAATGCCTAGATAAGATTTCAGGCATTCTATACTTTATCTAAGCAGGCATTCTATACTTTAGGTAGGCATTCTATAGAATGCGGGATTTCACGCATTGCCGGTAACATATATATATATATAATTTATTTATGTTTTATCATTCTATTTTATCTCTGTATACAAACATAAACCGTCATTCATTATGTAGCTTCTCCGATTAATATTACTATTATATATTGTGTTCATACCCTTAAACTATTATAATGAATTGAAAGTTATCTTAATTTTATGCGCATAATATGAATTGTTCTGTCAACCAAATGAAATTAACAGTAAATTTGTGATGTGGGTGTACATGTATGTGCGTTAGTAGTAAGAGGGACCTGAAAGAGATTGTGCGTGATAATTATTTTATATATTATTCTATTTGTTTAAAAAGTGCTTTCTGCTCTTTTCTTATTCGCTGAGACGCCATGTGCTGCATGAACTGTCCATAGAGGGTATTAAAGATGTGTTGACTTGAAGTTGTCCGTCTCTGTGCTGCAAGGCACATTTTCTTAGTAAATTAAATGTATGTCTAAATGTTTTGGTAAAATCTATGTCTTTATGATTTTGGTAACACTGCTGAGGTGGTAAGGTTCAATGGATTAAAACTTGGCAGCGTGTCGAGTCTTAAACTCATCAAAAGCCAACTAATAGACTTACCATTGTAACTCTGTGCACTAGCGGTCGCCCTCCATTTTACCTTGTGTAAAGGAAGGGGGAGAGGGGTTAGAGAGAGAGAGGGAGAGGGAGAGACTACGCGTGATGTGTAATGTTAGCTCACCTTGTTTTAAGTGTTCCATTTTTGGTGAAAAAGAGTCCCCCAGCCACCTACCTCTTTCCCAGCGATGTGATCGTGCTTTTGTTGTGGAAATGTTTATACGCTTAATACAAGATTGATTCCTTACCTTATCTAAATGTTTGTTGAGCTGCTGTTCTGTTTGTATGGTCGTTATTGTACTGATTCTTATTCCCACGCAAAATTATGCATTAGCCTACTGTTGGCCTCTTCCATTTGCTTTGTATAATCTTGTTCTGCCCATCCTCCGCCTCATTCTTCTTCTTTGTTGTTCTTGTAAATGTTCTTGTTCCCATGCTAAAGTATGCATTACGTTTTTTTCCTCTTCTAATGCCTTGTGTAACCTCCTCCTTCTCCTTCTTCTTCTTTGTTGTCGTGTTGCTCTGGTACATGTTCTTGTTCCCACGCGAAATTATGTTTTACTGTTTGTCTCTTCTAATGCATTGTGATTTTCTTCTAGTTCTTCTTCTTCTTGTTCTTCTTCTTCTTCTTCTTGTTCTTGTTCTTCTTCTTCTTCTTCTTCTTCTTCTTCTTCTTCTTCTTCTTCTTCTTCTTCTTCTTCTTCTTCTTCTTATTCTTCTTCTTTGTATATATAATTAAGTGTATAAAATGTTACTTTTTTTTAATTACATTATATATTTATTTATGTATATTAAATTTAAATTACCTATTATATTTAAATTTTAACTCACTGTTACCATATAAGTGCATGCGCTTTCGAGAGCGTGTGTGTAGTGTATGAAGTGTGTGTGTGTGGGTGTGTGTGTGTGTGCGTGCGTGGGATGCCTCCGTTACCACTGCCGTAAGACCAGCTATCACAGTCATCAACCGCAGCAGCCGTGAAGTTTTTATTGTAGAAATGGCACCGCCATTTCGAAGCGTTTATAGGGTGTTGAAGGGCCAGACAGAATTCCATGTGACATATTGTAGTCGCAGTTACACAGCTACAATATTTCACAGCCGCCAGTATTTCATACCACACCGGGATAGCGTGAAGAGGACTGCAGGAATTTCAGACGAAAACTGGGCTCTTCGGCCGATGAGCTAATTATATCAAGTGGTCAGTCACTCGCCTTTGCCAGACTGATGCACGGAGCCCCTCACTCTTCGCCCTCTCACTTCCCCAGCAAGCCCCTTCCGACCCACATCCACTCAATATCTCTATGGACCCCTACACTGCCTGCTTTCGCCATTGACAAAGCATTTACTTCTGACGGACATACCCTGTTGCTTCTCGGCTTGGCATGATATAGGAGAGTTAATTACTAATTGTGTTAAAACATTGTTATCTGTTGTTAGTAACAACTTCAATCTACAGTACACTAGAGGCGGAACGCGGGTTTAACATACAGGTAGTAAACAACTAAGCAATTAAACTGGGATCTTAAAAATGTTGGGATGAGGTGAAACGGCCAGAAAAAAGTAGATAAAGCCTGACCTTCCGAGAAAGACTCATTCAGTGGGCCAACATGTTGACATGACAGGTATAAGGTTCACAGGTGAATACAGTATACTGTTGTCTCTTTACCTAAACCGCTTGTTCTCCATCTTTATCATAATATTGCTTTACAATTTGATTATAGATAGATAGATAGATAGATAGATAGATAGATAGATAGATAGATAGATAGATAGATAGATAGATAGATAGACAGACAGACAGACAGACAGACAGACAGACAGACAGACAGACAGACAGACAGACAGACAGACAGACAGACAGACAGACAGACAGACAGACAGACAGACAGACAGACAGACAGACAGACAGACAGACAGACAGACAGATAGATAGATAGATAGATAGATAGATAGATAGATAGATAGATAGATAGATAGATAGATAGATAGATAGATAGATAGATAGATAGATAGATAGATAGATAGATAGATAGATAGATAGATAGAGATATGGATAAACGTTGCACAAACCGATAAGCTTACATTTTGGAAACAAATGATTATTTAGAAAATATGCTTCTATGTATAGATTATTTAGCTTAAAGTAATTTTTTTTTAAAGCACACAAAAAATTACAAGTAAACATTTTTTAAAGGGAATTTCATAGAAACATCGTCATCTGTGATTAGTCAATTACCACGTGATATCTGTTTTAGTCCCAACCGTTTTGGCCAATGAAAATATAAGACACTTGTGGAAATCGATACATTATACTTTTTCGGCCTCTTGGCGTGGAATATGAGATCAAACGAGATCAATTTCATGTTTCCACGAGCCGAAGGTGAGATCTATTTAATGTTTACACGAGCCGAAGACGAGTGAAACATTGAATCAATGGAGTTGAACATATCTCATAGTCCACACCAAGATGTTGATAACATTTATGTATCAATTTCATCAAATCAGAATATTAAATGCAAAAATTTGCCAAAAATAATAAATACACCAAAGCTGTTCATAGTCCTAAGTCAAAGACCACCTCACACAATGCATTCCAAAGAATGCACCATAACAAAATAGTTCACGCATTGGACAAGTTTGTGGGGGTGAAAATGTTGAAACTCTGCTGGTGAAAATAGGTCTAGTTTAGGCCTAGGGTTACAATTAACCCTAACACTAGCCCTAATCCAAATTCAAATTAAATGTAATCCTAATGCTAAATATCCAAATTTCCCGTTAAGATTTTGTTCCATATCTTTGCATAATAATACAATTATAAATGCTCAAAACGATGCACGAATCGATGTACATGCTCCTAATATGAACCTCAAAAAATTTTGGCTTTTCCCTGTTGCTAGCACTTTTTAGTTCTCAACAAATTTCCAAAGTTTTCACACCTTCTCCATTGTTATTATTTAAACACTAAAATAGTCTTGGCAGTTGCAATCAATTTGACAAAAAAATAGCATTACACGTTACGTTAACAGTAGACATATTATGTCATACTGATTGGAAATTGCCTACCTCGTTATAAAAAAATGGCAACACTTTCAGAGAATGTTTTTGGCATCCCGCACAGAAGTAAGAATTTTGACATTTATCGGCTTTATTGCTATGGTCGAAGTATCTAAAATATATAGCAACAAGAAGACAGCTCTGTCCTGTTCACTAACCATAGATTTATTAACTAAATCGAAGGCAGGCTGATGCTGACATGCTGTTCAAACAATACCTTGCAAAAGGGTCATGCAGTTTTGCTTCATGTGGTGACAAAATGTTTTTTTTAAATAATTTTTAATTCATTTATTTATTTATTTTAATGTGCTATCAGCAATTTCTAGTAAGCTTGTTGAAAATTAAAAATGTGTCCTTCATCAATGGTTTTATCCAGCTCATAGTCTAGATCTATAAGATCATCTCCAGTACAAAGGATCCACAGAATGTTTTCTCTTTTACGTGGACAACAGTCGTAAGTAGTCCGTCATGTAATGTAATTTTTATGACTTTCATATTCAACGCTTTGCTAGAAAAATTGCCATCTCTGATCGGCCATTTACCATGCAATATCAGTTTTAGTCACTTGTACCTGGCCAATGAAAATATAAGACACTTGTAGAAATCGAGATATTAGTTATTTTCATGAGCATGTATGATATCTGATTGGCTGCGTTTGCCAACGCTTCAGCACAGCTGTGCTAAAAATAACCCAAACTCGTGATAAGGCAGTGTACGGGCCCATTCCATGGAAGGAGCCGCTAGCCGAACAAACTAATTATACAAAGTGGTCAGTCTAGTTGTCTTGAACAGTAATTCTCATGATGGGGCTCACATTGATCTGTTGGTAACGCGTTGAGCCTGGTGGAGCGCTAATTCAGTACAATGCTTCAATGTCACCCAAAAGGATACCATGTGACAAAGGTGAAGGACATCATGTGGCAAGGTGAAGGACATCATGTGACAAAGGTGACATGCCCTATTCCTTGCCTGTATTCAGTTTGCAACATAAAGCGTGTGTTCACATTGTTTATGTGTGGCCTTTGAGATTTGGACTGCAATATTTATGTATTTAATACTTCTTATATAGCGCTTTTCCAGCTCAAGAGCTGCTCAAGGCGCTGATCGACACGGGATATATTATGTATACAATATAGAAAGACTTTGTTTTATTTTTTTTTTCGTATGATTCTCCTTCTTTACATTTTAACATCCCATCTTCCTCCTCCTCATCCTCCTCCTATTTCTTCTTCTTCTTCTCCTTCTTTTTCTTCTTCTTCTCCTTCTTTTTCTTCTTCTTCTCCTCCTTCTCCTTCTTTTTCTTCTTCTTCTCCTTCTTCTTCTTGTTCTTGTTCTTGTTCTTCTTCTTGTTCTTGTTCTTGTTCTTGTTCTTCTTGTTCTTGTTCTTGTTCTTCTTCTTCTTGTTCTTCTTCTTCTTCTTCTTGTTCTTGTTCTTCTTCTTCTTCTTCTTCTTCTTCTTCTTCTTTTACTTCTTCTTCTCTTCTTCCTCCTTATTTTTCTCTTCTTCTTCTTCTTCTGCTTCCCAGGGAGTCCCCGTGGCGGAAGAACAAAGTCCATAAGATGCACGTCCCGGTTTTAATATGCGCTTATCGCACATTCTCGGCATGTCGTCGTCCTGGCTTCATCCCTGCAATTGCAAGTTGTTCGCACTTTTTTTTTTCTTTTTTTTTTTACTTTTCCTTTTTCCGTCAAATGACTTCTTACTTCTGGTTTCCCTCCAACGGTTTTTATTTCTTTTTTCCTTAGCCCATGCTTCCCTCCAACGACCTTTTCCCTCTGTCGTCGTCATCTACCTCTTTTCTCAGCCACTAATTACCCCAGCCACCCACCCCTCACTCTCCCCTCCTACGCATGCACGGTTTAAGCGTTGTTATGTAACGCTGCAGCCTTTGGACGCATAGTCTGACCGCCCAGACGACCGAGATCAAACCTAGGCGACCGGGGATGGGTTACAAGAGGGACCTAGTGTGTGCTGGTTGTGTAGCCGGCACTCCCCCTACCCTCCCCCCCCCTCAGTTTAGGACACGAGCGTCCGGATCTTTAAAGTCCGTGCAATGGAATGCGGGCGCGCCCGACTAGACCTCGGTTTATACTCTCATCCGAAGGAGCACTACTTCCAGAACTAGCTTTCCCCCGCCTACCCTATCCTATCCCGTAACTCAAAGGTTTTTATGAAAAACATTCCCACACGTATTCCCCCCCCCCCCCCCCCCCACTCTCCCTTACAAGATGACCTTTTCCGCTGTCTACAACTAACTACGGGTGTTTTTTGTTTTTCCACCAACCTTAGTGATGTTGCTAGAAATTTTCAGCATAGGCCATTTGGCCGATTCAGTCACAAACCTTTAGGACATTTTGAAAATCTTTCGGCCATCATTTTGACTTCTTTCCAACACCAAACGAGAGGCCACTGATAAGTTTCGGTTTCTTTTTCGGCGGCATTTCGAACACGTAAAGTTGTATTGCTGGACGCACGCCGATCGCAACAAGGGACGTTACTCTAACTCTCTCTGCTGATGCATGTGTAGTCTGCTTGGCGCTTCCGATACTTGATGTTCGACAATAAACTCACAGTCCTTCACTAGCGTCTTTTAAAATGAACTTGAAGACGCATCTTTTTAGAGAGACCTTTTCTTAGGCGCCATGAGTGAGTGTTGTTAGTTATTTTTGGTGTTGAGATGTATATGTAGTTGCGTGTTATTGACCAATATACGCATGTTGTGTTTACATTTGTTTGTGTAAAGCGCTTTGTGATTTTGGATAGCGCTGTATAAATTGCCTGTTATTATTATAACACCTTTATTTATAGGAAATTAATATGGCCAGAAGCAATAACAACGAAACAGACATGAAACAAGCAAACAAAAAATGGACAAAGGGTGACCGATTGAGGCGTTAAACCTAGGACAGCGGGCCGATCATAACATTACTCTTTTTTTACATTTTGGAATTTTATCGGTGAATGGCCGATTTGCTGACGAAAACGACATCACTGCAACCCTCTCCCCAACCTTTTCCACCATCTTCTCCAAATCTTGTGTATGTGTGTGTGTGTTTGTGTGTGTGTGTTTGTGGGTGTGTGTTTGTGTGTGTGTGTGTTTGTTTGTGTGTGTGTGTGTTTGTGTGTGTGTGTGTTTGTTTGTGTGTGTGTTTGTGTGTGTGTTTGTGTGCTTGTGTGTGTGTGTGCACGTGAATAAATGCACAAATGGGTAGCAGACCTTGTCTTTCTTAGTAACAAATGGGTTTATTTGCTTGGAACCCACTTTTTTCCAGGAACCCACTTTTTTCTAAGTGCGCGGAAGTGCTCTTTTAGTGCATGGGAGTGCAGATGTAGTGCATGAGAGTGTTTTAAGTACACAGGAGTGCTCTATCCGGGACGCGAACTTGTTTTTTCCAACCTAGTTCCAGTCACTTTCCCGAAAAAGGCAATTACCGAAGTCGAACGAAGCTCTCCGAGTCGAGCGGAGCTATCCGATGTTTTACGAACGAATGCTGGCAGGACTACGTGAAACCACAGGCTGGGAATTCTCGTCTTTCGTAGGCCTCAATTACATACTATACTACGTACGTATTTAGGAGTTTACAAAGACAAAAGAAAAGACTTCAGAGCCTGTGGTGAAACATCCGTGCATAAAAATAGCCGCTGCTAGATCTAATTCTATTTCGATCTGCACAGCTTCAAGCTCAAGTCGAGATTTGCATTTTGAAGCAGTTAGTATTATTATTATTATTTTATGATGAATAATATACTGACACAATTAGTAATAAGGAGTAAAAGTAATACATAACACATAAAGCACACATACAACGATTTCACATCTATATCAACAATAAAACCATGACAAAACATCAAAGCGCTATGGATACGTTGATGTCACTTCAGCACAACAAGGCAAAGCAAGTTTATGGTCTCAAAAAACAGTGACATTTTTATTGCAAGCACCAAAGCAATTATTTATTTAACTAATATTATACTTTTTAACTGATACTCGTCCTTTTCCGGAACTTTCAAGATTCGAATATTATAAAGTAAAAGGTAAAGGTAAAGGTAGTCCCATAGCCTTGTGGCCGTAGGGGAGTGTGATGTTGGAGATCACACTTATCTTGGGCCAGCGTAATGAGGGCGATGCCCAACTCTCTCCCTCGCTGCCTTTGCCTTCCCCACCCTCAAGAGGGTAGGTACTCAATCACAGTTGAGTCAACTGGGGGCGTTGTTATTTGTCGCTTCACGCACGCCTTAGCGGTCACCCATCCAAGTGCTAACCGCACCGGACGGTGCTTCACTTTCGACACAGTAGCGAGTGCTCCAACCACTGCACTATCCGACAAGTATAGGCCTAAATATTATTAATTAGAATAGATATAGTTTATACATTTATTTACGTATAAAACAAACAATACAGGTCTAATAATTATATTCAGCTAGTGAGCTTCTTCGCTGCGCGGAGACTGACTTATAATATAATAATGTAGATTAAGCCTATGTATACTGTATAACAGTGTCTACTTGGTTCTAGGCAGGAAATGGGCAATGCTATTATTAGCCTTTACTGCTGAGAACTAACAAAATGCAAATCAAGTAACGCAACTATTAAATATGGTCGATAATAATTGTGCTCATATTATGCTCATATTAACAAAGTATACCGTTGCGATATGCTAAATCTGTGTAATTCGAACAGAATTAGAAGCAACAGCGATCATTTTTAATGTCAGCTAGTCGTAGTCATGCAAGCATCATTTCGTAACACATCGGAGAGCTTCGTTCGACTTCGGTGATTGCCTTTTTGGGCGAATGACTGGAACTAGGTTGGAAAAAACAAGTTTGCATCCGGGACGGAGAAAATACAGTCAATTTTGGGAGAAATTTTGAAGAAAATTCGACCTATTTCGTCGCCTATAGGAGACGACCTAGGTCAACTTTTTAGACAAGGGTTCGGGTAAGGGTTAGTTGTAGATCTATCCCTGGCCCTTGCCCTAACCCCTTTCTCTACAAAAATGCGCTTTTTCCGTCAAATAAATAACTTTCCGATTCCTACATTCTAAACACACCGCGGTTTTGATCGAATACAAGCGTGTGTGTGTGTGTGTGCGTGTGTGTGTGTGTGTGTGTGTGTGTGTGTGTGTGTGTGTGTGTGTGTGTCTGTGTGTCTTCTCTTGGTTTGATCCGTCCCGCTTTCCCAGTCACTCCATCTCCATACTTTCTTTCAGAGTATTTCCTACCTTCCCCTCCCACTCCCCATCCCCCCTTTTGTCTATTTTACTTTTTTCCCCCTTTGTCATTTTGTCCTTCAGATGACATTATTACTGTGTCTGACTTTTGTTATTTTCCCAGCTGGCTCTCCCGTTCTACCATTGCCATCATCTACTTCTCCAGATACTATTTTTTTCCCTCCACTTTTCAATCCTTCCTGTTACTCTTAAAGGGTGTTTCGTAACTCACCTTCGACGCTTTTGTGTGTCCAGACCTATACGGACATTCTTTGAAACAATCGGGGCGGAATCACGACAAGCCAAATGTCGGTCTGTCAGCTGGTCGGTCCTGTTGCAAGACATATCCCAAGAACTAGTGAAGGGATGTTTGACCAAACCTTATTAGGACATTACATTAGGTGAGTGGCCTGCCCTCCGTGCCACCACATGTGCTCAATATCTGAACAAATGGCTGACGCCATTAGGTTGAGTGTTGGGTGCAAGGGTCCTGGACCATTGTTCACTATCAGTCCGGTTGTCGCTACGTCAGGTTGAGGGTTGAGTGCACGGGTCCTGGACCATTGTTCACTATCAGTCCGGTTGTCGCTACGTCAGGTTGAGGGTTGGGTGCACGGGTCCTGGACCATTGTTCACTATCAGTCCGGTTGTCGCTACGTCGGGCAGTCGGTCGTTCCGTCCGAACTTCACCTTTTTGTTTAAAACGCACTTTTTTTCCCTTACTTTAAGAATAACTGAACTCCAAATTGATCATGTTCACTCTGTGAACAATAACTGAACTCCAAGATGATCATGTTCACTCTGTGAACAATAACTGAACTCCAAATTGATCATGTTCACTCTGTGAACAATAACTGAACTCCAAATTGATCATGTTCACTCTGTGAAGAATAACTGAACTCCAAATTGATCATGTTCACTCTGTGAAGAATAACGGAACCCCAAATTCATCATGTTCACTCTGTGAAGAATAACGGAACCCCAAATTCATCATTTTCACTTTGTGAAGACTAACGGAACCCCAAATTCATCATGTTCACTTTGTGAAGAATATCCTATCATATCCCGTAACTCGGAAGTCATAAGGGCACAACAGATGATCGTTTAACCAGCGTACTCCAGCGTAAAGAATTTCGGAACCCCAAATTCATCATGTTCACTTTGTGACGAATAACGGAACCCCAAATTCATCATGGTAACTTTGTGGAGATTAACGGAACCCAAAATTTATCATGTTCACCTTGTGACGACTAACGGAACCCCAAATTCATCATGTTCACTTTGTGAAGAATAACGGAACCCCAAATTCATCATGTTCACTTTGTGAAGAATAACGGAACCTCAAATTCATCATGTTGACCTTGTGAGGAATAACGGAACCCCAAATTCATCATGATCACTTTGTGAAAATTAACGGAATACCAAATTCATCATGTTTACTTTGTGAAGAATAACGGAACTCTAAATTCATCACGTTCACCTTGTGAAGAATAATGGAACCCCAAATTCAGCATGCTGACCTTGTGAAGACTAACCGAACTCCAAAATTCATCATGTTCTCTTTGTGAAGAATATCATATCCTATCCAAGTCCGTAACTCGGAGGTCGTAAGGGCACCACAGATGATCGTTTAACCAGCGTACTCCAGCGTGAAGAATAGCGGAACCCCGCATTCATCATGTTCACTTTGTGAAGAATAACCGGAACCCCACTTTCATCATATTCACTTTGTGAAGAATAACGGAACCCCAAATTCATCATGTTCACTTTGTGAAGAATAACGGAACCCCAAATTCATCATGTTCACTTTGTGAAGAATAACGGAACCCCAAATTCATCATGTTCACTTTGTGAAGACTAACGGAACCCCAAATTTATCATGTTCACTTTGTGGTTGCCTTATCTCCATTATTAAGCCCCTTATGTTTTTTTTATATTTCTTCTTGTCAAATTCAAAGGTTAAGTTGCACCGTATTTAAAACTTGGCTGTTCTGATGTTGATTTTTGTTTTTTCTTGCAGACAGTTGATATAGGGGTCTATCTTTCCATGTTTACCGTTTGCTTCGTGATGATAAAGCCCAGTCACCGCACTGCTTACAAAAGTAACATTTTACACAGTCTTTATTTTTCGGATATGCGTGAGTGTTTGGAAATGCATTTGCAAGGCTTGCAATCTTGTTATTGCTTTTCCTGATTTTCTGCCACATTACTTTTTTTTTTATATCTACCTCATCTGTACCTTTTCTGAGGTAGATTTACCTTCACCCTCTCCCCCTTCCCCACTTCCCTGGCCCTGATTTGGCTCGGAAGAGTCCGCTGGACCTAAAGCAATAACCATGTAATGTCATGTCCCCACTTCCATGCTCCACCTGCACCTCCTTCTCACTCACTGACTTATGTTTGAAAATGTGACCTCTCTCGCAGTTCTCTCTCTGTCAATGTCTGTCTTTCTGTCTGTCTGTCTGGCTGTCTCTCTCCCTCTCACTCTCTCATCTTTATGAAGATATTGAGTGGCAAGTCATGCCCCACTCCACCCCTCCCCTCCCTGGTAATTCAGGAGTAGCTTGGGGCCTGAGAAAACACTCCCCGCGACAATATTTTCAAGAATTTTTTATTTCTGCTACCACTCTTTTGTGCCCGGACGAGGCCCTCATAAGAAGAAGAGGAGGAGGAGGAAGAAGAAGAAGAAGAAGAAGAAGAAGAAAGAGGAGGAAGATGAGAAGGAGGAGGAAGAGGAAGAAGAAGGAGGAGGAGAAGAAAAGGAGGAGAAGAAGAAGAAATGATGATCATGTGATGATGATGATGATGATGATGATGATGATGATGATGATGATGATGATGATGATGATGATGATGATGATGATGATGATGATGATGATAAAATGAAGAAGAAGAAGACCACAATTAAGAATAATTTAGAAGAAGAAGCAGAAGAAGAAAAGGGACGATGAGGAGGAGTAGACGAAAGAAGAAGAAGAAAGACGAGGAGGAAGAGGAGGAGATGTAAGAAGAAGAAGAACAAGAAGAAGAAGAAGAAGAAGAAGAAGAAGAAGAAGAAGAAGAAGAAGAAGAAGAAGAAGAAGAAGGATAGAAGTTGTCACAGTGGTTGTAAAACTAGAAAGTTTCAGTAAGAGTATAATCAGCGAGCAATTGTCAAGAGGTCGGCCTGGAACTAGGCATTTAAAGTAGTTTTACTAGGTACGAAACTTGCACTGGTCGATTTGAGAACAAGAAAGGTTACCACAGCAGCCCTCCAACCCAACCCCACCCGTACACCCCATTTCCCACACCGAAAAAAAAAAGTAACTTTAAGAAAGCAACAAATCTTGTATCAAGAAGGGAACCTTCTCCCCCTCTACCCTACATCTCCCACTCTCCCCACATACACGCACACACTCACCAACACACACAAAGAAATAAGTCACAGTAGCACACAAGAAACTTGCAGGAAGGGAGGTCTGGAGGACGACCTATAGAAAGCGGATATTGCAGAAGCCTTACTAGATAATAAACTTGGTCCGATCGATTTGAGAGAGAGAGAGACAAAAAAAGAAAAAAAAGGAAAAGGACAGCTGCACCAAAAACAGTAATTTAAATATAAAAAATGTAATACTAATAACGGACGATTAAATAAACAAAAGTAATATTAGAAAACCCGGAGACCAGTTGCTACTAGGTTCGGGCACAGGTGGGATGATGCTAATATTAAGTTGGCTTGTTAACTCCTGACGAAGCTTTCTAGCGAAATACGTGTACAGAGAAACCTTTCATGTGCTGTGTTTGACCTCCTTCAAACCCTCTGCTTGTCTTTTTGTGTACACAAAGGCAATAAGTGCGGCGTGCCCGAAAAGCGACGCTGGCCCCAACCTGAGTGCCCGAGGCTCTTGAGGCATAGACATGACCTTACACACGCCGCCTATGCTCAGTTCGTGATGAGCCAAGGGTAAGGACGGCGCTAGTGGCAAATGGCTTATCAGTACTGCATTCTGGCACTTTAGATTCACTGCATCCAATGATTTATAACGAAACAAAGATCAAACCGCCGGCGTACCTGGATGATAGTTAAAAGTCTCGATACCTAAAGAGAAATATGTCGTTCCTAATGGGAACTGAAGCCACACTCTGCGACAATGAAGAATTTTTATTATTATTATTATTATTATTATTATTATTATTATTATTATTATTATTATTATTATTATTATTATTATTATTATTATTATTATTGTATTCGTCATCCATGCGGGAAATATCGGGCTGTGTTCTCACCGAAAGGGCTGCGCCACTCAGGACAGGAGGGAGCAGGACATTTAGTGCGTGCTGGGGATATTGGTGTACCTGACACTGACGCGTCTGGGACATGAGCGTCAGGATCTTTAAAGTATGCATGCACCGTACGCAGACTAGACCTCGGTTTATACTCTCATCCAAAAGCATTGGAGACTGCGCTGTACCACAATGCTACAGGCCTTTGCTGGAGAAAAGACAATAGACGCGTATTCGTTGAGGGTTTAAACGCATTAAATTCAATTGAATTGAATTGAATTAAATTAATAACATGTTAAAGAAATAAAAGAAAGAAAGAAAGAAAGAAAGACAAAAAGAAATAAAATTAAGAAATTAATCAGAATCAGAATCAGAATCTTTATTGTCCCCATGAAAACACAAGGAAATGTGTGTGCGGCACACACTTCATCAACACAACGGCACAAAAACAATAAGACACAAAAGATGTCCGGGATTAAAACATCACACCACACAAAACAGAAAAGCAGTTGCACACAACATGAATGTAGCTTCCTATCCTATCCTATCCTATCCTGTCCCGTAACCCGAAGGTCGTAGGGGCACCACAGATGATCGTTTAACCAGCATACTCCATCTTTCTCTGTCCTCAGCAGCCCTGATGGCTTCGCTCAGTGTCAAACCAGTCCATTCTCGAATGTTGTCCTCCCACCTCTTTTTCGGTCTCCCTCTTCTTCTACATCCTTGCACTGTGCCTTGCAGAATAGTCTTTGCAAGGCCTGATGATCTGGTGACGTAGCCATACCATCGGAGTTTCCGTTTCTTCACCACTGTGAGCAGATCATCGTGTTGTCCAATGGCATGTGTGATGGTCTGTCGGACTTCGTCGTTGGTGATGTGTTGGGTATAGGAAATGCCCAGAAGTCTTCTGTAGCACCTCATCTCCATGCTTTGTATTCTTCGTTGGAGATCTGCTGTGAGGGTCCATGCTTCGCAAGCATATAGGAAGATGGAGATGACAAGGGAGCGCAGCAGTCTTACTTTGGAATCTAGACTGATGGTCCTGTCTTTCCAAATGAGCTTCAACCTTGTCAGGGCAGCAGTTGTTTGTGCGATCCTGGAGAGGACTTCCTGTCGGGACCCATTGTCTGATACAATGGCTCCTAAATATTTGAAGCTATGCACTGTGTTTTGGCCTTGGACTTTGATGTCCGTGTTGATGCCATTGGTGTTGTTGGTCATCATTTTGGTCTTCTCTGCACTTATTTCCATTCCATAGGCTCTGGAGGTGGTGTCAAGCCTCTGTACCAGCTGTTCAAGTTCTTGTTCCACTCCAGCCAATCCATCAATGTCATCTGCAAAACGAAGATTGGAGATTGCTCTACCCCCTATGCTGACTGTGCCTTCATGATCTGCAAGAGCATCTGACATGATGCGCTCTAGGAAGATGATGAAGAGTGTTGGAGAGAGTAGACATCCTTGACGCACACCGATTGTTGCTCTGAACCAGTTCCCGATGGCGCTGTTGTGGAGGACTGCACTGGTAGCCTTGTCATGCAGGCTTTTGATGACTTCAATAATTTTAGGGCTGATGTTGTACACTTTCATTGTTGCCCATAGAGCTGCATGCCAGACTCGGTCAAACGCCTTCTTGAAGTCTATGAACACATGATATAGATGTTGTTGGTGCTGTAGGTATTTCTCACATATTATTCTGAGGTTGAAAATCTGCTCAGTGGTACTTCGCCCTGCCCTGAATCCTGCTTGTTCTTCAGCTATGATTTGTTCAGCTTGGGGTTTCAATCTGTTGAGTATTATTTTCAGGAGGACCTTGCTGGGATGGCTGATGAGGCTGATGGTGCGGTAATTTTCACACTCCTGAAGGTTACCATTTTTGGGAAGAGTGATGACAAGCGACTGGGTCCATGGTATAGGCCACTCTCCACTCTGCCAGATCTTGTTACAGATAATGGTGAGGGCATCAATCATCGCTTCTCCTCCTACTTGTAGCAGTTCCGCGGGTATGTTGTCCACTCCCGCTGACTTCCCTTTCTTTAACGATTGCACTGCTGCCTCAACTTCTTCCCGGAGAATTGGGAGGATTTCTTCTTCTTCTCTGTTCTCTGTGCATCCTACATTCTAACCCCTATCAATGACACCCACCTACACACACATACACACACACACCCATACACACACACACCTACACACACACGCACACACCAGAAGTTTAAAAAAAAAGAAAAAAAAAAGAAGGAAGGAAAGAATAAGGAAATAAAAAAAAGAAAGAAATCCGGACTCCCACACTCACATACACTCACTCCCCCCCCCCTCTAACCCACACACACATACACACTACACAAAGTCCCAACAAAGAAAACTGAAAGAAGTCGTGTGCAAAATAAAGTAAAATAAATAATAAATAAATAAAGGGAGGAGAGAGGGTGGTGACCTGAAGACCCGGTCATAGAAGTGGACTTCCCGCTAACATCGATCTTGTTCTGAGCCCTCTGCACCTCCACAGCTGATTTTGGGGGCTACATTTCTTGTGGGAAAGTAAGGCAAAGAGAGAAAGAGAGCGAGAGAGAGAGAGAGAGAGAGAGAGAGAGAGAGAGAGAGAGAGAGAGAGAGAGAAAGGAGGTAGGGAGAGTGGGAACAGTTCCATTCGTAGACAGAGCGATGAACTCTTATCCTAGAAGTCGCTGGTTCGATCACGGTGGACCCAAAAACTGGCAATACGCACAGGCCATCTTAATGTTGAGATCAGTCTTGTGGAAATGTGACAGAGCGCAGTGGCTTGCGATTACGTCAAGGTTAGGATTCGAAGGAGGGTGGTAAGGTCCTATCCCTCTCTCCACTCTGCTGGCGCTGCTCTGCGGCTTCCATGCTTTCCCTGAGAAGGCATCCAGAACTTTGCCCATCTGTGTGATGAATATTATCTAAATAAATCCACAATTCAAATGTTGTTGAGTGTGGTGGAGTTCAATATTGTGCCGAATGAAACCTAAGGTTTGTGTGTTCATGTGGTGTGTATGGGTGTGTGTGTGTGTGTGTGTGTGTGTGTGGGTGTGTGAGAGTGTGTGTGCGTGAGTAAGTAAGAAAATAGACATGAATCTCTTTAAACAAAAATTTTAATGTGTCAGTTTTTAAGATTTGTCGTTTATTTTTAATGCCTTTATTTATTCAAATGCGACACACAAATGACATAATTCCTTTCATGGTATTAAAGACTTGTTGAATTAAAGAAGGCCAATACAAAATATATCCTATATACTACACTTAAATGCCCCCAATTAGCTAACTAATTATATTTTCTTTTTCTTTTTGGCTAGGTGCTCAACCTAGATCCCAGGGCTTTTCATGAGCACCCTTCAAAGTTCTTTGACAACAACATAAATAATATACATATAGGTAGTGAAGAAGTAACTAACTTGTTTATCAGTTTATAGTCACCTCTCTTCCCGTAAGGATTTTCAGAGGACTTTAATATCAAGCAACAAATCAACTTATAACAAAATGCCTAAACAGATGGGTTTCGGAACATACATATTAATTACAACATAAAATAATTTTAAATAATCAAAATTGCGTTCCCCAAACATTTTTATTTTGTTTCAA
The DNA here is from genome assembly GCA_036898135.1 of Oncomelania hupensis. Classification (NCBI taxonomy): domain Eukaryota; kingdom Metazoa; phylum Mollusca; class Gastropoda; order Littorinimorpha; family Pomatiopsidae; genus Oncomelania; species Oncomelania hupensis. Next base: position 74,459,310 of record CM072516.1, read on the forward strand.
GACGTTAGTTTAAAGATTTACCCAAACGTCTTTTAAGAAGGGTGATAACCTTAGGACTCGATCAGCAAATATTAGAGAAATGAAAACGTCACATTAATAACATTGAAAGGGAGGTAACTTAAAGCTCTCGGACCAAGAGGAAAAAAAACCGCATTCTCAATTTAAATTAAAAGCATGTTTGAAATCATGGATACGCAAAAAGTAGAGAAACTTAAACGTTTAAAAATAATAAATAACACAACGATTTATATAGCGCCGATATCTCACAGTCATGGCGTCTTTCACACACACACAACACACGCAAATAGGCAAATAAATTAATATTACATACGAACTAGAAGGACAAAGCCCATACGACTCATGCTCCATATGGAATTTGCAATATTTAACATGAAAATGAGTGAACCGGAAAAACAAATAAAACGGTGACCTTGAGATGACCTTGACCTCCAGCTCCAAATACACTCGTGCACTATCAAATAAAGTACAGCAAAAGTTGTATTATGTGTAGCCGACTGCTGTTCGCTACTGGTGCGGTATTTCTATCCCTAAACCCTACTAGTCATGTAGTATGCTATCTTGACCGTTTTCGTGTAACGTGTTTAGCCGACGCGTCGTCTGCTACACGCACAGCCTTTGTTTAAACTTACTGCCAAATGCGACACCTTGTCAGAGCCGTACACTAGCCCCCTTTTATTTCTGTCCATCAAATAATTATTATGTAGCTAGCCTTAGATATTATTCTTATGGAATGTTGTATGAATTTAGTTTATATTAGAGTAGTTAAGGCCGAGATCGCTAGTCCCAGTGATGTAACCTGCGATAACACTGTGTTTGTAGCTTGTGTTAGTGTGTACATAGAGATTCATGATTTGTAAGAGTTACAGATAAGTCATGCATTTTATTTGTATATAGTTAGCCAGATTGGACATTAAGCTTTTAGAGCATGTAATACGTATGGGTTTTTGGTATGTCTTAAATGTATCATTTGTATCTTTTTGTGAACTTGTGTGCTTAAGGTCGTACTTTGAGTCGCGTATTTTCGAAGTTTATTATTTATCTGTACCTTGTATGAATAATTCATGTACATATTTGGGAAGCTTGTTTTATGCCCTTTCTGGTGATGTGTATTATGTTATGTTTTGATTTGTATTAGGCCAAAGGCGAGCGGGATTTGTAAATTGAAAATAACACAAACTTGGCCCACAGGCACTTACTTAAGGCTCCGCGAGTGGCTCGCGCATGTGCGTCTCCGCTAAGGCTGGCGCTGTATGATAAAAACCGACTGACCCCCCAGTTGGAGGGGCAGTGAGACGGCAGACACGGGCCGACACAGAATGTACATACTACTGTAAATGACTGTCTGTTCCGTGGCTCAAAATTATTCACTCAGAAATAAATGCTGGAAATAGAACCACATCTTCGATTGGTGTGCGAGTGTGAAAGAAAAGGAAAAGAGAGTCTTCTTCTTCTGTACTCCTACTACCAGCCTCCTCTAGAGCGCTCCGCTCTTCTTCCTACTTCTACCACCTACCCTCCACTCCGCTACATCGATCTGGCGCTGCGAGCAGGATCCCAGCTAACACGGAGCAGCAGTCATTGAAAGACCAAGACCAAGACTAACAACGGCGACCTCAAGAATTTTAACCAGAAGCCAAACAAGGATGGCGGAGCAGGACAGCAGTGTGCAACTCCCAGCTAGCACTGGACCGTCGGTTGCTGTGGCCACAGCTAACAACAGTCAACCTCCCTCCCAGGTGGACGGCAGCGGACCATCGAGTGACCGAGTGAGCGGCGTCCAAGACGTCAACGGCCCACCAGCCCTCACGCCACGCCTCTACGTGATGCCGCCTCCCAAGCTACCTTCTTTTTCGGGTGAGGACGGGCAGGACTTCGAAGATTTTCAAATGGAGGCCACCCGAATCCTGAAGAACTGTCACCTAGACACTGGCGCGGCGGTGGAGTGGCTGCTGCAAGCACTGACGGGGTGTGCCCGACAGGAAGTTCTGCGGAGAGCAGACACCGCTGTTACGGCAGACGGCATCATGGAAGTCCTGACTGCGGCGTTTAGCGACCAACGGGGCACGTCAACCCTCCTGACTTCCTTCCACAACAGGCGGCAAGGACCAACTGAAAGCATACTCGAGTATGCCCAACATCTTCAGTTGCTGACGCAAAGGATCAACGGGAAAAAGGCAGGACATCTGGGACTAAAGATCTAGCGTCCCAAGTGTCGACACCACGCCCGGGTCCTGCGCCAAGGAGATCACTGCGTCTAGCACAGAAAACAGTCTCCGATACCTAGCCTCTGGTATGTACATAATGACACTGTAAAGGAGTATGGGAATGCTCTCAGATACGGACTTTTATTTTAATGAGACAACTAAACAATTCTGTGTAGATATGATTTTTTTTTAATTGTCTGTGTAAATACTGTTTTTTTTTGTGCTATTTTAATAATGTATCATGCGTTAGTTATGTCCATCGATTTTGAGCATTGTTGCTAAACATATGCAGTTTTGTAGAAATTAACATGTGTACGGTGTACGTGTAGAATAGAATAGATATTAGGGAAATAGTACTGTTTAGAGCTTTGATGTTTACGGCAGGATGTTTTGTAAAGGCAGGTAAACTGTACATGATTCGCATTTTGTTATGATGTTAAATATGGACCTTTTTGAGATACTGGACTCCCTGTCAAATACATAGTCAGTCATCCCATTAGGCGATGCCAAGTTCATATTTTAACGTTTTCTGGTTAGGTCAGATTCGTGTCGTAAAGGACGAGTCATAGGGATTGTTGTTGTTATCCTGACTTAAGATGTCGGATGGTTTCCACGGGCAAGTTAATGCCTTGGCCCAGTGATGCTATTCAAGTAGCAGCACATCTGCTCTTGAGTACAGTTTCTCAGCGCGGACGCTGAGTGGTTAAAAAGCCGGTGCGAATGTAGCCGACTGCTGTTCGCTACTGGTGCGGTATTTCTATCCCTAAACCCTACTAGTCATGTAGTATGCTATCTTGACCGTTTTCGTGTAACGTGTTTAGCCGACGCGTCGTCTGCTACACGCACAGCCTTTGTTTAAACTTACTGCCAAATGCGACACCTTGTCAGAGCCGTACACTAGCCCCCTTTTATTTCTGTCCATCAAATAATTATTATGTAGCTAGCCTTAGATATTATTCTTATGGAATGTTGTATGAATTTAGTTTATATTAGAGTAGTTAAGGCCGAGATCGCTAGTCCCAGTGATGTAACCTGCGATAACACTGTGTTTGTAGCTTGTGTTAGTGTGTACATAGAGATTCATGATTTGTAAGAGTTACAGATAAGTCATGCATTTTATTTGTATATAGTTAGCCAGATTGGACATTAAGCTTTTAGAGCATGTAATACGTATGGGTTTTTGGTATGTCTTAAATGTATCATTTGTATCTTTTTGTGAACTTGTGTGCTTAAGGTCGTACTTTGAGTCGCGTATTTTCGAAGTTTATTATTTATCTGTACCTTGTATGAATAATTCATGTACATATTTGGGAAGCTTGTTTTATGCCCTTTCTGGTGATGTGTATTATGTTATGTTTTGATTTGTATTAGGCCAAAGGCGAGCGGGATTTGTAAATTGAAAATAACACAAACTTGGCCCACAGGCACTTACTTAAGGCTCCGCGAGTGGCTCGCGCATGTGCGTCTCCGCTAAGGCTGGCGCTGTATGATAAAAACCGACTGACCCCCCAGTTGGAGGGGCAGTGAGACGGCAGACACGGGCCGACACAGAATGTACATACTACTGTAAATGACTGTCTGTTCCGTGGCTCAAAATTATTCACTCAGAAATAAATGCTGGAAATAGAACCACATCTTCGATTGGTGTGCGAGTGTGAAAGAAAAGGAAAAGAGAGTCTTCTTCTTCTGTACTCCTACTACCAGCCTCCTCTAGAGCGCTCCGCTCTTCTTCCTACTTCTACCACCTACCCTCCACTCCGCTACATATGCACACACAAAACAGTGAACTTGGGATGACATTGACCTCCGATAGCCTTGACCTTGTGTTACACTCGATATGTGTGTGTATGTGTGGGTGTGTGTGTGTGTGATGTATCTCTTTTGTGTGTGGTGTGTATCTGTGTACGTACCTGTGTGCGTTTCTGTGAGTATGTTTTTGTATCTGTGTGGGTGCATCTGTGTGTGTGGTATCTGTTTGTGTGTGTCCCTATGTATGTGTATCTGTATTATGTGTATGCCGAATGAAACCTAAGGTTTGTTTATTCATGTGGTGTGTATCTGTGTGTGGGTGTGTGTGTGATGTATCTCTTTTGTGTGTGGTGTGTATCTGTGTACGTACCTGTGTGCGTTTCTGTGAGTATGTTTTTGTATCTGTGTGGGTGTATCTGTGTGTGTGGTATCTGTATGTGTGTGTCCCTATGTATGTGTATCTGTATGTGTGTATGTGGTGTGTATCTGTGTGTGAGTAAATGTATGTCTGTGTGTATCTGTGTGTGCGAGTGTGCGTGTGGTGTGTATCTGTGTGTAGGGTATATATCCGTGTGTGTATCTGTGTGTATACGTTTCTGTATCTGTGTGTGTGAAGAGGGTTGGGGTGGTTGGGTTGGATCTTATGGAATGTGGGTGTGTGTGCGTGTGGGATTGTATAGATAAAGAGAGAGAGAGAGGGGGGGGAGAGAGACAGAGACAGAGACTGAAAGAAAGACAGAGACAGACAGACAGACCAGACAGACAGACAGAGAGAGGGAGAGAGGGTAGCCCTCTCTGCTCTCCAGAATTTCGATTGAAGGAATTCTCTCTCTCTCTCTCTCTCTCTCTCTCTCTCTCTTTCTCTCTCTCTCTCTCTCTCTCTCTCTCTCTCTCTCTCTCTCTCTCTCTCTCAATGGAAATCCTGGAAAAACGGTGCAGGACATCGCTCTGGAGTCAAGAGACACTGTTTCTTTTTCTACTTTTCCCCCTTCTCTCATTATTCATCGACGGAATCGCCTTGACGCTTTTCGCCACACGCCCCTATTACTCCAGTTACAAAAAGCCAAGCCTGAGCATCGGAGACTGTACAGGGCTCTGCCCAATAACTGGTCCTCTAAACGACGCCTTAAGCATACTTTGTGAAATGGAGTTCTGCGTCCTACAAGGCGAAAATCATCATCATCATCATCGTCTGTCATCGTTATCATCATTTTCCTTTTCTTCTTCTTTTTTCTCTAGGTCTTCCTGCTCTTCCTCTCCCTCTTCCTCTTCCTTCCACTCACTCTTCCTCCTCTTCATCATCATCACCATCGTCAACACCTTTCAATCGTTCTGTAGACGATCGAAGTAAGAAAACACAGGAAAGCGAACACTATTGTTCATTTAGTCGTCCATGTATTGACCTCACCCCACTGACTTTGACGCGTCACAATCATCATCATCATCATCATCAGCAGCAGCAGCAGCAGCAATAAAAATTAGTCTATTTTATCCATTTAGTATTTTCTTTGTGTAAAAATGTGTTATCAATTTTGATTAGGGAACACTACTTTTGAATTGCATTACATTACATGTTATTGCTTTAGGTCCAGCGGACTCTTCCGATATAATTACAATAAAGTACAATAAATAATTACAATATACTTTACAATAAAGACATCCCACGCAGGGGACGCTGAGGCTATACTCTAATTTATTGAACCCCCGTTTACAAAAACAAAATAGAATTCAAACATCAGTATACAATATCAACAAAACACATACATATAAAAATGCCTACATTGCCAAATAATAACATCATAGGAAGCCCCAGTGACCATTTGGCAGAAAGCATCCAATATTCCAAAGCTGATCCAACAGACCTCACACACAAATGAGTTTTGTCCCAAAAGAGTATCCAAGAAAAAATGTAGGTTACTGGTCTAGCGAAGAAGAAGATAGTATAGTAGATTGATAGAACAGAGTAGGAATGAGAAAGAACAAGGGAGAAAGACATTGACAGTGGGAATTTAAAGTACTAAATTTCCAGAAAGTGGGCATAATATTTGTCATAATATATTTAGTATTTTATAATACTAAAAAAAACGGCATCCCCCACCGGGGGCTACTTTTGAGTAACCGGAAATGAAACCGGAAGTGAACCCGGAAGTTATGTAACCGAAGATCTTAATTCTAAAATATAAACATCAGTTTGTTCTCATATTATGTTGTTTACTGTTGATTGTTTAATATTTTCATACATTATTGTTTTGTTTTGTTTTGTTTTTAAATAAAGGAAAGACGTATATATATGAGGTTATTATTTCTTTTGTTTCCATGGTCGTCTTACATTCATTCGTCTCTAATTGCGGTTGAAGAGATTAATAAATTCAACTGATACTTAATGACGATATCACCACTACCATCATCATCATCATCATCATCATCATCATCATCATCACCATCATCATCGTCATCATTATCGACCACATTAGTTTTCGAGACATTTCACACATCATAACTATCCAAGTAAATGCAAAGTTTATGCAACTTTATACATCAACAATAAATTACTTTTAGGGAATGATGATCACTTATGAACAAACTTGTCGAGTTATTCAAATAAGATTATACAAATATATATACAAAGCAATAAATAATAAGTAAAAAAATCAATGCATTGTTTATTATCATATCATATCATATGCCATAACTCAAAGGTCGTTGGGGCACCACAGATGATCGTTTAACCAGCATACGCCATCTTTTTCTGTCCTGACCAACCCTCATGGCTTTGCTCAGTGTCAAGCCAGTTCATTCTCGAATATTGTCCTCTCACCTCTTTTTCTGTCTTCCTCCTCTTCTGCCACCATGCACCGTGTCTTGCAGAATGGTCTTTGCAAGGCCTGATGATCTGGTGACGTGGCCATACCATCAGTTTCTGTTTCTTCACCACTGTGAGCATGTGATCGTGTTGACCAAGAACTTGTGTGATGGGCCTTCGGACTTCGTTATTGGTGCTGTGCTGGGTATAGGAAATGCCCAGAAGTCTTCTGTAGTACCTCATCTCCATGCTTTGTATTCTTCGTTGTAGAGCTGCTGTGAGGGTCCATGTTTCGCAAGCGTATAGGAAGATGGAGATGACAAGGGAGCGCAGCAGCCTTACCTTGGAATGTAGAGTGATGGTCAAGTCTTTCCAAATAAGCTTCAACCTTGTCAGGGCATCAGTTGTTTGTGCGATCATGTAGGGGACTTCCGTTCGGGACTCATTGTCTGATACAATGGCTCCTAAATATTTGACGCTATGCACTGTGTTGAGGGATTGGCCCTGGACTTTGATGTCCATGTTGATGCCATTGGTGTTGTTGGTCATCATTGTGGTCTTCTCTGCACGTATATCCAATCCAAATGCTCCGTTCTATAGTTCATGAATCAACTGCAATATTTTAAAAAAATAAGAATTTATTAAACATACCGATTCAGTGTGAAACTGGTCCAAAGATGCACAAACTCAAACTTCAACTTAAAAGTTAAATCACACAATAAGTAAATCCAATATTATATAACTGCCTATCACTCCATATCACACCCTATTCATAAACACACAGACTGTCTGACAACTAACTTCTGCATACGACAGCTATATGAACTATGATGTTGCTCCTACAATGGCTAGAGTGAGAAGTGCAACTTTCTCTACGACAATATTTCCAAAATCAGAAAATCCGAAATCAGTTCATGAAAACAATCTTTTTCTGCACAGTTATTTAAAAAATACAGAAAATATGTTATATTATCATAAATCAAGCAAGGATCATTTCGTTGAATTTTTTATACCCACCTAGTTCAGTCAATCAGAATATTGTACTTTAATTTGATATAAGACAATCATGCTGCTTAAAAATTTTTAATTTACCGACATTTTGGGATATTGTAATGTTTTGAACATAGCACATTCGTGCAATAATGATTACAGACAAATTATTATCAGGGGACAGGCTTTTTTTTTTTAAGAGCGATTTGTCACTGACATTCAGTTTAGAGTAGTTCATCGATATTTCATCTTTCAGTGGAAATCGATGAAAGGAACTGTTCTTTTCTTTGTATAAAGATTTACGTCGGAGTTAGAGCATCCAAACGCAGCACAGTACTTCACCATGTTCAAACTCGAGCACGCTGTGTTATTCCCGCAGCACGTGACCGCCACGCCTTTGTGCATAGAGCCCACTGACAAACAAATTACATGACGATAAAAGAAAAAAAAACTGTGGCTTCACTCACCTAGTAGGGAAAATGACGACATGCCCTCTCCAGTAATATTCAAACTCCTTGGGTATGATACTACGAGTTCTTTTTTTTTTTTTTTTTTGGTGAATTGGTTAGATTGTGATCAGGTAACAAAAATACTTATGGGTTTACGGCAGCATGGCCCCCAAATTAAGGTGGATAGGCTAAAGTGGATAGGTTAAGGTGGATAGGTTAAGGTGGATAGGTTAAGTTGGATAGGTTAAGGTGGATAGGTTGGACATCCTGTTTTGGTTGTGTTTTGTGTTTCTGCTGTTTGTTGTATCCATAAGGGAAAGTGTACAAGTGTAAGAACAGTTTGTAAACGAAATAAAGCAAACAAAGAGAGAGAGAGAGAGAGAGAGAGAGAGAGAGAGAGAGAGAGAGAGAGAGAGGGAGAGAGATAGGTAGAGAGAGGGGGAGATGGAGAGAGGTAGAGAGAGAGGGGGAGAGAGAGGTAGAGAGAGAGGTGGAGAGAGAGGAGGAGGGAGGAGAGGGAGAGAGATAGGGGAAGAGAGAGAGGGAGAGAAAGGTAGAGGGAGAAAAAGAGGGAGAGAAAGAGGTAGAGAGAGAGATGGAAGAAAGAGGTAGAGGGAGATAAAGAGGTAGAGAGAGAGGGGGCGAAAGAGGTAAAGAGAGAGAGAGAGGGGAAAGATAGAGGTACAGGGAAAGAAAGAGGTAGAGAGATAAGGAGAGAAAGGGGTAGAGAAAGAGGTAGAGAGGGAGAGGGAGAGAAAGAGGTAGAGAGAGGGAGAGAAAGAGGTAGAGGGAGAGAAAGAGGTAGATAGAGAGAAAGAGGCAGGGAGAGAGGTAGAGGGAGAGAAAGAGGTAGAGAGAGAGGGAGAGGGAGAGAAAGAGGCAGAGATAGAGGGAGAGGGAGAGAAAGAGGTAGAGAGAGGGGAGAGAAAGAGGTAGAGGGAGAGAAAGATCGAGAGATAGAGAGGGAGAGGGAGAGAAAGAGGTAGAGAGAGAGGGAGAGGGAGAGAAAGAGGTAGAGAGAGAGATAGAGGGAGAGAAAGAGGTAGAGATAGAGGGAGAGAAAGAGGTAGAGAGAGAGAGGGGAGAGAGAGGTAGAGGGAGAGAAAGAGGTAGAGAGAGAGGGGGGAGAGAAAGAGGTAGAGGGAGGAGAGGTAGAGGGAGGAGAGGGAGAGAGAGGTAGAGAGAGAGTGGGAGAGAAATGGAGAGGGAGAGAGGTAGAGAGAGAGGAAGAGAGAGAGACAAACAAGAATTATAAAGAATTATGAACAATCAATAACGGGCCAAAGGGCAAAAAGACATGAGAACAGGGTGGGGTGGGGGTTTATATCATAAAAATGCCCCTTAAGCGAGAAGGAAGTGGGGGAGGTAGGGTATATCTGGGATATCCCAGAAGTACTCCCCCTTGTGGAAACACGGACCATACATAAAAAATAATTGCAAAGGGGGAGTATTTCTTGGTTATCCCAGAAGTACTCCCCTTTGTGAAAACACGGAACCATACATAAACATTTAAGGGGAGGGGGGCGGGAAGGGAGAGGACTTTTGGGATAGTGGAGTGGGGTGGGGGCGTAGTAGTTCTAGGATATCCCAAAAGTACTCCCCGGGGTAGGAGGAGGGGGGGGGGGGGGAGTGGCAGTACTTCTGTAATGCTACATCGGCATTCACGCGGGTCTAAGACGTGAGCGTAAGGATCTTTAAAGTCGTGCAATGGAATGCGTGCTTATACAAACTAGACCTCGGTTTATATTCTCAACCGATGGGGTAGGGGCGCAGTGTCTCAGGATTATGGGTTTTGTTTTATTTATTTATTTATTTATTTATTTACTTTTAATGCATGTTGTCAAAGGGCTTTGAAGTCCTGCCTGAACAGGCTGCACTGTGCCATACAAATTAACAAAGTTGCAGACTGACGAGAAAAACTAGAACGCGCATTAGTTTTGCCAAAGAGAATAACAAATGTTTTCTTTTAAATGTTTTTCTTCTTGAACGAAAATGTAAAAAAAAATGTATGATTGGAGCTAAAAAAAATAAAATAAAATAAAAAGCTAATTTTAAAAAACTACTTAAGTAATAAACTTTCAAAGTAGGTGAGGTAATTTTGGCGCTAAATAATATTTTTATCTAAACCAAATCAGACATTAGGGTTTTGATGAAACAGACCTTTTTACATCGACTGTATTGAAATATAATCATTATATATAAATGCATTAAAATTGGAAAGAAGACTTGACATATTTTTTTAAACCAAAAATTAAATAAAATAATAATAAGTAAATAAGCATATAAATAAGATGATCAATTAAAAAGTGTGCAAAACCACATTACCACATATTTTGTGGAGGACATCTTCATCGTCTTCTCCTTCTTCTTCTTTTTTCTTCGTCCACTGTAGTGGTTGCAGATGTGGTGGTCCTTTATTGATCGGTATAATTTCTTATCCAATCAATAAATCTACTGTCTCGTCCCCGGTCGTTTTAGGTTCTTTATTGAATACGAACTCCTCTCTAATCGAAATTTTGATTTTGTACGGATGTGGTCGTATATTCATTATGCTTCATTTTTCCTACTCTCTTCCTCCTACTCCTCTATCTACTTCTTCTTCCGCTTCCTCCTCCTCTTCCTTCTTCTTCTTCTTCTTCTTCTTCTGTCTTTTCTCCTTCTTCTGTCATTTCATCCATCCAACGTGACCTTTGGCGATTGTGACGGCGCTCTAACAAGCCAATTCCAGGCCTTGGCTTGGCTTTTTGAACTCAAAACAATATTGTGTAGGATTTTCCCTAATCCCCACCCTTAACCTTCCTTCCTCCATCCATCATCCTCCCTGCCCTCTCTTTATCTTCCCCCCACCCACCTCCCCACCCCCACTTCCCTGTCTCCATCCCTCTTGACATAGCAAAATAACAAAATACTGTTCGTCGACTGCCTAAAATCCAGAGGTGCCGGTTTCTGGAGACGAGACCTTCTTCTTCTTGTTCTTTTTCTTCGTCTTCTTCTTCGTCTTATTATTATTATTATTATTATTATTATTATTATTATTATTATTATTATTATTATTATTATTATTATTATTTAATCGTTCTTATATAGCGCTTTTCCAGCTCAAGAGCTGCTCAAGGCGCTGGCCGATACAGGATCTAACTCAAGCCCCCCGACGCGCCAACTTGCAGCCTTTGGGCGCATCGTAATAACGCTCCAGACAACTGAGCACAATCCTGGGAAGCCAGGGATGGGGGAGAAGGACCTAGGTGCATGCTGGGTGTGTTCTTGTCACCGGCAATCACACGTCTAGGACATGAGCGTCAGGATATTTAAAGTCCGTTATGATGTAATGTATGCGACACAGACTAGACCTCGGTTTATACTCTCATCCGAAGAGCGTGACTTCTCCTATGTACGCGCTTTTTCCCAAATCACTAATCAGACTCAAAGCGCGGCGATCTGTACCAACATGCACGCTCACATATTTACCCCCACTCTCTCTCTCACGCACACACACACACCAAGCCCACATCTATCACCCATACATGTGGTGTAAAGGCAGGGAGATCGCTATTGGAAGTCGAAAACGAATTCGAATTTTTATTTTGGAAATGTTACATTGATTGCATCCAGCGCCATTACTGAATGGAGGGAGGAAACCGGAGTACTCGGACATAGCTCCCGATGACCTGAGTAGTCTCGCACCTAAGTCACATAAGTTCGCCCCTTGCAGGAATCGAACCCGCGACCTTCGGCATAGGAAACGGGGCGACTAACCCACTGCCCCACGAGGCCACCACGCACAATCGCGCATTTCAGCGTCACTTGTTCTCCTCATTCTCACAATAAAACAGACAAGGACGCAATCCCTAATACCCGCTCCTGGGATAAAATCAGATACCTTGGCGTCCTTGATCTCCTGGGCCCGTATTCAGAAAAGGCAATGCCCGCGGGTAATGTACCACGAGGAGGGGTAAAATCTTTACATTCCGCTGGTTTGGACGTGTCTGGCATTGTGTGCAGCCTTCTACGTCTTATCTTGTCGTCCGCGTCCTGTTCTCCTCACTCTCTTCCTCCTTTCTTCTCCTTCTTCTTCTTCTTCTTCGTCTTCTCCCTCTGTCTTTTCTGCGGTTCGTTTCATAATGGATTTAACTTTCTAACAATGAGCGACAGTTGGACATGAGATAACCCTAGGAGTGTGTGTGTGTGGGTGTGTGGGTGCGCGTGTGTGTGTGTAGGTGTGGGCATGTAGAAACGACGTTCTGATGACCCCCACATGAAACTCCACATGGTTTCTTCTGACTTTTTTGGAAGGCCGTACTATTTTGACGTCAAAATAGTTCCCCGTTGAGTTAGAGCTGTTTTAGCATTAGGGTTAGGTTAAGGGTTAGGGGTTTGGGTGAGGGGTTAGGGTTAGGGATAGCTTCAAAAATTTGCAAATGTCAAAATAATGTCAAAGAAATGGAAAGTGTGTCAAAATAATCCCTGTTTTTTCACAACAGTCATCAGAACGTCGTTTCTACACATATGTGTGAGTGTGTGCGTGTGTGAGGGGTGGTGGATGTTGTAACAAGGGACGAAATGACGCAACTGCAGCTTTTTTTTTGGCAGTGGGGAGAGGGGGGACGGGGGAGGGGGAGGAAGGACCATGCCGTAGTAAGCTATATTTGCACGGGAGATAATCCAGTCAAATGATGTTGTTGTTTGTTTGGGGGGCGTTTTTGTTTTTAGGGTGGGGAGGTGAGGGCAACTCTCGCTGTGAATTTGAAAAAGGATCCAGGGCGCTGAAATTGTGAGCCTTGGGGGCCATATGCTTTTTTCTAAATCTTCGTCTCTTTCTATCTCAATTTTCTTTCCCACTCAAGTTCTCCACAACTACTAACACCCCTCAACCTCTCACCATCACCCACTCCCTATAACCTATAACCCCCTCCCCCCACCCCGCCCATATCTACCCTCCACATAACCATCCATCCCCTACAGACATTGAAGACTTCGTGCCGTGCTGAAGATGCCAAGCCCTAAAGATCCAAGTCCTTCAAACTTTAGTTATAATCTTCAACAACTTTTGGAAGGGGGTGGGGGATGGGTGGGCACTATTTGAACACGGACTGTCCTAGAGGCAAGCTTTCAAGAGGCTTGGGGTTTCCCAGAGACAGTTACGACCAGGGTGGGGTTGGGGAAGAGAGAGAGAGAGAGAGAGAGAGAGAGAGAGAGAGAGAGAGAGAGAGAGAGAGAGAGAGAGAGAGAGACTGAACTTTTGACACTGTATTATTAGGCATCCGGCCCATACAGTTTGGGAGGGGGATTACAATGAGGATAAAATAATACAAATCGACACACACACACACAAACACACACATACACACACAGCGAGAGAGAGAGAGAGAGAGAGAGAGAGAGAGAGACAGACAGACAGACAGACAGACAGACAGACAGAGACAGAGACAGAGACAACCGCATTACAGCGCCACCTAAGACAAGGATGAGAAAACGTTATCCTCGATCCCTCCTCCTCCTCCTCCTCTTACTCCTCCTTCTTCTTCTTCTCTTCCTTCTTCTTCCTCCTCCTCATCATCCATCTACTTCTTCTCTTCCTTCTTCCTCATCCTCATCATCCATCTTCTTCTCCTCTTCCTTCTTCTTCCTCCTCATCATCCATCTTCTTCTCCTCTTCCTTCTTCCTCCTCCTCCTCATCATCCATCTTCTTTTTTTTCTCCTCTTCCTTCTTCTTTCCCCTCCTCCTCATTCTTCTTTTTTTCTTCTTCTTCTTCTTCTTCTTCTTCTTCTTCTTCTTCTTCTTCTTCTTCTTCTTCTTCTTCTTTGAATAATGTGATCAATCTCGTTCTAGAAAAAATTTCGCATCGTTTCTTTAAACGAAAAAAAGAAAGAAAATCCTTTCTTTTTTTCTTTTTTTTTTAAACTAAAGTTCACTCACTATACGCTAATAGAACAATCCTATGCAATCATTTTCTCGGTAAGATGGCCAATGAATAAAACTAGTTTTAATGGCTAGGTCGACTGATGATCGAACTCGCGTCCTTTTGAACATTAGCTAAAACATTATGTAGAAACTTTTTAAATACATAGAAGGAAAGCCTATCCTATCCTATCCCGTAACTCAAAGGTCGTTGGGGCACCATAGATGATCGTTTAACCAGAGTACTCCATCTGTCTCTGTTCTCAGCAACCCTCATAGCTTCGTTCAGTGTCAAACCAGTGTATTCTCGAATTTTGTCCTCCCACCTCTTTTTCTGTCTCCCTCTTCTTCTGCCTCCTCGCACCGTGCCTTGATGAATGGTCTTTGCCAGGCTAGACCTCATGGTCTGGTGACGTGGTCATACCATCGGCGTTTCCGTTTCTTCACTACTGTGAGCATGTCATCATGTTGTCCAATGGCTTGTGTGATGGTCTGTCGGACTTCGTTGTTGGTGCTGTAGGAAATTTTTGGCAGATTCTTGTGAGGTTGAAAATCTGTTCAGGAATGGCCAATGAATGAACATTGAGTTTTATGTCTACGCCCACCATTGGCGATTCGGCAGACGGGGCCCTAACCATCTAAAAAGAAAGATGCAGGGATTTAAATCAACACTATCCTATCCTATCCTATCCTATCCCGCAACTCGGAGGTCGTAGGGGCACCACAGATGATCCTTTAACCAGCGTACCCCATCTTTCTCTGTCCTCAGCAACCCTGATGGCTTCGCTCAGTGTCAAACCAGTCCATTCTCGAATGTTGTCCTCCCACCTCTTTTTCGGTCTCCCCCTTCTTCTACCTCCTTGCCCAGACCCACCAGAACAATCATACTGCCATACTGCCAAGGCGGACAGTGCAAAATGCCCATCTTTATCTTGCCCACGGCTGGATTCAAACCTGGGTCATCAGTGTGCGGGCAAACGTTCTATCACTGTGCTCCGCCGGTGGTCAAATGACCTGTTCAATACTACATACTACTACGATGCAAGCCATCTTGAGTACCCATAAACTCTGCATTATTTTCATCCAGCGCTAACTCCTCCTTTTATATTTACAACTTTCCGGCACCTCTCATAAAAACTCGTGGGTATCGCCATTATAAATTAAAACGAGGTTAGAATAAAACCAAGTTCCGGTCCGGCTTGTTTTGCTTTTATCAAAGCTTGATGCGTGACTTTTAAATATGGCAAATTGCCGAAAACGACGATTGTTAGAGCCAGAAAACGAGTGGGATAAGTATAAAAACGGTGGAGGAAGTACATGCTCAGTGAAAGGATGCAAAAAACAATCGTAGAGGCCTGTATTTGTGGCGACTTCGGAGGTGCGTCGATCATCGACAGAAAGTGAAACAGGACCTGAAGACTCTTGTAGTTTTCCATAGCTTCGCCGTCGCAACCTTCACAAAACACGAAGTAGTTGACAATGTTAGGCGAGCGTTGTGGCCAAGTGGGCTAAGGCGGGACTAACTTGCCTTGTCCCCAAGCCAGAAACCAATGGCGCCTGACAGGTGTGGGTTCGAGCCAGCATCTGAGCGTTATGTTTTTCCCAATATTTTTCAAAAATTCACAAATAATGTTAGGTAGATAGGGTTTAGGCGCGCCACTGGCGATAGAAAGGGATAATAAACTGCAGCAAAAAAAAAAAGTGAGAGTACGATACCGGTGGCCAGTGACACATGTTATTAATATTATTCTTGAGTATTTGGAAATAACTCACTAAAACACGCGGAGAAAGAAACCGGAAGTATGTTTCATTGAGGGGATTCCCGTTGGTGCATAGGATAGCAGAAAAGTGTGAATAGTCGAGGCACGAGAGCATTAACAATTTAGAATGACGTTGTATGGATCCCTGATGGCGAACGGTGAGAGCAGTAGTACGTATCATAATTATATAATAGCTTGATAAGTACTTCTGCTCCACCCGTCCGCTACGGAGATCCACAGAATTTTTGCCGATGGTCCATTCGTCTTAATTAATGCGCCTGTGGTCAAGTTTAAAAGGACTCGCTTTGACGACAACCCGACGACAGATCTGTGTAAGATTAATAGCAATTGTAGCCACACTAACAAATACATTTTAATTTAAAAGCTCTTTCGAAAATTTGAGTCATTTTTAAATGAATACATTCCGTAGTTTTTTGTGCCTATTAATAGCAAATGCTAGACAACATTCTTGAGCTAAAAATATCATCTACCGAAGCCAAAAAAAGACAGTAGTCTACCTTTTTTTTAATTGCTCGGTAAGGTTTTTCGTTTTACGTTGATAAAATAAACCCTACCGCACTCCAGACACCAAAGTTAGTTAATTTGTTAGTTAGTTAATTTTGTTAGTTAGTTAATTAGTTAGTTAGTCATTGTTTATAGGGTCCAGCGGATTGCAAAGAGCCGAATCAGGACAACACCTTGGTTGAAAGAGGACTCACCCCGATCCGTACAAAAGATCTGCTGAAATAACCCTAGTGGTAACACTGAAGGCATTCCATCCAGCCGGTCACTTTACAGTAAAGGCATCCCATGCGAGGGACTCTGGCGCTGTACACTAATTTATCGAATACCCGTTTACAAAAACAAAATATAATATAAAAATCATTATAAAATATTAACTAAACACAGACATATAAAATGCCTAAATTGCTAAATAATAATAATAATAATAATAATAATAATAATAATAATAATAATAATAATAATAATAATAATAATAATAATAATAATAATAATAATAATAATAATAATACCATAGAAAGCCCTAGTGACCATTTAGCAGAAAGCGTCCAATATCCCAAAGCGGACCCAACAGACCCCATACACAACTGAGTAGCTTTGTGAGAGTTTTCAAGGAAAAGATAGGTGACTGGTCTAGCGAACAAGATTGCTTGAACAGATTAGGATCGAGAATGAACAAATAAGATGACAGAAACAGTGGGAATTTAAAGTACTAAATTTCCACACAAAGTGGGGATACTATTTATACAGAAAAGTCCGGTACCCCAACGGGGTATAGACACCAAATAGAAATAGGGTCAACAATTATACGGTTATGCACCGTTAATCAGGGTGAATCACTCTCTGCCAGAACCGAAATTGGAAAGTTACGCTTTAGCGGTTAGTTTGGCCCACATTATCATTGTGTAATGTAATAACAAAGCCCACTCTATCATTGTGTAATGTGATTCAAGTCAAGTCAAGTCAAAAGCGCTTTATTCCATAAAACCCCTTGGGGCACGTGGATACAACAAAAATGAATAAAAATAAACATACATGTAGAATAACCATAAAAATCATAAAATGCAATATAAAATACATATGTACATATATTACAAAAATAAAAGTTATCTTTCACACTCGCGTTCTAAGAGACATAATAAACATTTACAAAATACACATTCATTATTATCACACAACACAAGCATACTACATAAAACTTATGTCCACACAAGGTGAGCACAAATCGCACGCACTCTCTCGCAAAATAGGGTGATAAAGAAGGGGAGAAGGGGAGGGGGTACACACTGGTATTGAGTATTTATATTGTCATTATTGAAAAAAAAATCCCTATTATTACTATCATTAATATTACAAATCATTATATTACGTTCTAAAGCAATCTATTATTATTTTCATAAACCTAGGCAGTTTCAGCAGAATAGTCTTATTTTTCGTTGAAAATAAATTAAAAAATTTAATAGCATTGGGTCGCACATAGAAAAACCTTTTAAGCAGCTCTTTTCTATCATCGTCGAAATGTGGACATATAAAAATAAAATGAAATTCATCTCCCAACTCATTAAAAGTACATTTATTACAGATTCTGTCACAACTCTGGATTCACATCTCTGGATAACAAAGCCCACTTTATCTTTGTATAATGTGATAACAATGCGAAATTTATGGTATACCCGTTTTGGCTAAAAGCAAACAAAGCCTTCGAATTGGGGCTTTCTAAGCTACAGGCCCCCCGAGACCAGGTGAACCATATTCGCTCTTTCAACACCTTTTTTACCCACACTGCTCCAGTATTTACAAACACGTGACGACCCAAAGACGGACCAGCTACATTTTATCTCGCTCCTCGTCAAGTGCAAAGCTCTTAGCTTGAAGCTCCACGGTTAGAATTTTGAGCTGATTTGCGGTGTCGGCGTCTTAGATGAATCAGTATTTCTAATAATAATAATAATAATAATAATAATAATAATAATAATAATAATAATAATAATAATAATAATAATCCTGCACCTTCAGCTAAGCAGCCGTTGAGCTGGAAAAGCGCTATAAAAATTGATATAATAATTTGTTATTATTCTTATTATTATTTTAAAATTACTATTATTATTATTATTATTATTATTATTATTATTATTATTATTATTATTATTATTATTATTATATTTTTCATGTATTATTTTTTGTGTTCATTTATTTACTTATTTATTTATTAATTTTATGACTTAATTGTTGTTGAGGTTAATTATTCCTATTAAAATCCTTACAAGTTTTGAGGGACTGGTTATACAATTGTTTCATTCGTATTTAATCGTTTGAAACAAACGCTTCAGAGCATTAAAATTTAGAACCAGTCGGTTTAGACACAGCTTCTTTCTCGAAGCAACCTTCTTAGTGCCAGTGACCTCAGTTGTTCACAAAGCATAATGTTTGCCCAGTTGCTTGAAGTTTTCACGTACATTATATGATGTGTATGCCTTAGTGTATATACTTATGAAGAATTGTGTACGAGTGAGTGTATGTGTGCAGTTGGGTGTGTGTGGGGGTGGGGGGGGGGAGCTGAGAAAGGGGAAGGGAGACTTGCGTGGCTTTCTTCTTGACACAACTCTTTTATCTTAGATCATTCAATGTCTTACTGTCCAGTGGAAGCATGTTTGTTGTTGTACAGTGACTGAATGTTTTACCGCATCACCAAAACAAAACCCTGTGTATTTTCAATTTATTGGGTAATAAAGTGTATTGATTGATTGGTTAATATATGTGTGTGGCATTGAAGTGCGGTGTACAGAAAATACGAAAAGAGCGAAAAGGGCGAAAAGGACAGCGAAAAGAGCGAAAAGGGGAACCAAAAGAGCAAAAACAAGCGAAAGGGACCCCCAAAATAGCAAACAGAAGCCTAATTAAGCTCCACACGTATTAAAAGAAGCGGTTAAATGAAGAATTATTGATTAATTATGAAAAATTTGCTCGATCGATTCGGGGATTTCCCTTTGTAATGGAGCCCATCGATCCAAGACCAGCAAAAAGAGGAATGTAAAGCGCGAAAAGGGGATTAAAAAAGCAAAAATGACACGTAATAAGCAAAATGGATTAAAAAGGCTTTCAGTGAATATCAAAACATGGTTTTAATTGGTACATTGGATTGCACATCACTGATAAA
This sequence comes from Oncomelania hupensis, assembly GCA_036898135.1. NCBI lineage: Eukaryota > Metazoa > Mollusca > Gastropoda > Littorinimorpha > Pomatiopsidae > Oncomelania > Oncomelania hupensis. The sequence continues at coordinate 74,478,865 of CM072516.1, forward strand.
TCAGCTTGATGCGTCAGATTTGGAGGCAAAGTATGTGAAGGGACACTACTCCGAGACAGAAAATACAAGCCAGTTTGACAAAACCGGGCATAAAATGAGCGAAAATGGAAATAAGAGAGCGAAAAGGAGCCTAAATATGCAAAAGAGATTCAAAAGAAGTTCAATGCCTATCAAAAGATGCGTTTAATGGGTAAATTGGATTACGTATCACTGAAACATCAACCCGGTAAACGGTTCGATTCGGGAATTTCCGTTAAGAGTCGCCAAGACGAGGAAAAAAATGAAATAAAGCAGCAAAAGGGGAATTAAAAGAGCGAAAAGAAGCAAAAATAAGAAAAAGGGATTAAAAAGGAGTCTAATGCATATCAAAACATGGTTTTAATAGGTACGCTGGATTGCATATAACTGAAAAATCAGCTTGATGTGTCAGATTTGGGCGGTGGCAATTGTCAAGGGACATTACTCTGAGACAGAAAGTACCATTCAATTAGACTACAAAAGAACACAAAGAGCGAAAATGGAAATAAGAGCGAAAAGGAGCCTAAATATGCTAAAGAGATTCAAAAGGAGTTCAATGCCTATCAAAAGATGCGTTTAATGGGTAAATTGGATAACTGAAATATCAGCTTTGTGGTGGGTGACGGGTAGAGGAGAGGGAGGGGGGGGGGGGGGGGGCATTACAGGAACAACTCACTATAGATAGTATAACTGTAAATAATTCCAAGCAGATATTTATTTCCAAAAGTTATATATAATAAAGTATATTATCACCCCCTCTGCTTCCTCCACACTACCACCGGCGGTATGTTTATCTCCTGAATACAAGAAGAATAACACATACAATACAACACTTTGTAACGACAAAATGTTATCCCTCAATTTGTATACTTGATTTTGCCAAACTTTCAGTTTTTAAAAACCTTCTTCAGGGCATTAACTGTGTGAAAGTTTATTTATAATACCCTATATTAATATTAATTATTGTCTATCTACCTTGTTGTATTCAGGTTATATAATTAATATTGTTATCGGGTATTATATATATATTTTAAGTGTTTTATTGTATGTATATATACACTACATACAAACAGACGCTGCAAGCAAAACATAATTATGTGTGTGCTACCATTGTGCATTTTAGTCCAGATTTATTTTGTACAAAGAAATATTTTACCATGTTATAATGTGTAATAGAAAGTGTATTTTTTCTGTATGCATGATAGTGGCAAGTGTTTGTGTGTGTTGGTTGCTTGTTTTATTAACGCCTTCTTTACTTCTGTATCGAATTGATAAGATGCATAACACATACACTCCCCACAATAAAATAAAAATTAAAAAAAATCATAATTTAAAAAAACAAAGAAAACTTATTAAATAAATTGAGCCACTGGACAATCAATTAAAGCTTTTGCTAACATTATGCTTATCTTAACCTTACTCTCATATCAAAATTTCTCTCTGTCTCTCTCCCTCACTGTCTCTCTCTCTGTCTCTTTCTATTTGTGTGTCTCTCTCTGTCTCTCCATCTCTCTCCCCCTCTCTTTCTCTCGCACCTACACAATCACACACACAAACGTCTCTCCACTCCCACACACAAACGTCCCCCTCCCCCCCCCCCCCCCCCGACAAAAATCGCAGGCACCCTTTCCCATCTTCTCCACTCACCTCAAAAACACCTTAGCAGATACCACTAAATGGAATTTAAGTGGATTGTTTACAGGAAAACAGATTGAGCCAAAGAGCTTCTTGATTGAGTATTGATCGTTGTGCAATACATCGCATAAAGACGGCTACTTGTAGCAAAGAAAGAAGGACACTTAAGCGTAATAATTGAATAGCTACTTGCGATTGTTCTAGATACTGTCCATCTACTTCAAAGCTGCTGATGCTCATGTCCTAGACGGGTGAGTACTAGTTCCACATATACACCCATCAAGCACTAGGTCCTTTTTCTTACCATCCCCGGTCGCACAAGAGTGGGTTCAATCGTTTGGGGATCAGCTGATGCGCCTAGGAAGAAAGCGGCGCCTTGGGCTACTTTGAGTTAGATTCTGTGTCGGCCAGCGCCTTACGTACTCCTGAGCACTTTTAGCAGACATAGGTAGTTTTACTTTAAAAAAAAAACTAAAAAACTTTATATTGACACTTACTTTTAGAGCTACTTTTTATTTAACGATGTCTTTCACTTAACCTTTAAACTCTATCTTTTCCTAGTAGCTGTTCACAATTTTGTGTTTAATAAAAACCAAAAAGGAGGGTTCTTGGGTGTTTTGTTTCTTATTTTTCTCATACTGAAATGTTTTATTCAAATGCCATATTCCTAGTGTGTTTATAAAATGTCACTTAGCAAAGTAAAAATCTGTTAAAAATCATAAAACTTGTTTGATTAATTTCTTGAATGTAGTATATGACCAACTTTTCCTTTGTCACACATCTTTTACGAGTAAAGAGCAGACTTATCTGTTGTTCTTCTTTTACACTGTAATAAATTAGAAAGAATACATTTAGTTTATAACTTACGACATCCAAGGTGTCTTCTATAAGCTGGAACAAAAACGTATTACAAAGTAAACGTAGCTTTTTGATAAAAACTAGTTAAGCAACAAACTCACAACAGCCTGCAAACAGATACTTGGCTAAGAATGACACAGTACAATTTAATCTCGTTTCGTGGAACATTTTCAATGCGTTGGTGCAATTTGAGGATTTTAACTTGTCATACCAAAACTATGATATTTGCCGTCGCTGACAAATCTCCAGGTTCTTCCTTGATAAAAGCAGGCAACAATTCTTCATTCTGTGTTCTTTAACAACAAATAACCCTTTTCCATTTTGTTCTCCTCTCACAAAGACAGAGTTATCCTGGTTTTAAACCGAATCTAATAGTCTACAATTGTCACGGACCGGGTTTATACTAGTCCGGTGACTTTTTGTGTGTGTTGTAGTATCTTCCTGTGTGAAGACATAGATGTTAATATTTTTTTTATTGAAAACTGAATGCTGATTGGCTGAGCTAGTCATGTGACGACTGGCCAATCACATTCAAGCTGGTGGGCAGTCTCTTCTGGTGTGTTCCACGGGGTGGTTGTGTTTGTACTTCTAGCAGCTGTTGACTGCAGAAGTTTCCGGCTGGGGCCTCGAGCGGAAGGAAAAGAAGAAGAAAGAAGAAGTAAAGGAGAAGGTGAAGGAAAAGAAGAAGAAAGAAGAAGTAAAGGAGAAGGTGAAGGAAAAGAAGAAGAAGAAGAAGAAGAAGAAACTCCGAGAGAAGAGAAAGAAGCTCACGAAGAAAGAAGAAGAGGATATCACAAGAGAAGGGCCAAAGAAGAAGACGAGAAGGCGAAGAAGAGGGAGAAGAAGAAGGAGAAGAAGTGGCCAGAGAAGAGGCCAAAGAAGAAGACGAGGAAGAAAGACGAGCAGCAGCGGCAACCACTGCCGCATCAGCAGCAGTAGCAACCACTGCCACCTCAGCAGCAGCAGCAGCAACAGCGGCAGCGGCCACAGCAGCAGCAGCAACAGCGGCAGCAGCCACAGCAGCAGCAGCGGAGTATTGTCGGGAAGGCGGAGAGGACGATAGATAGAGGAGAAAACCCAGGATAGATAGAGAGAAGGACAAGGATAAGGAGAAGGAGGATAGCATAAAGACAGAGACAGATATTAGAGACAAAGAAAGACACAGTGAATCCTAACCTCCATAGACTATTGGGGGGGAAATCTCTCTCTGTCGACGGTGACCAGGTCGATATTGGTGTTTATTGTGACTGGTGATACTTGGATTATCTGACCGGGATTTTTATTGGTGGTTTTGGTGATTGTGACTTTATTCGTGGATGGTCTGACTGAGACTTAAGTGTGTGTTTTGTGAATGATAAGATTCACGGATTATCGCTTCAAAGTACGTGAGTACAAAACTACTTAAACGTTTTTTTATGTTATTGATTGAGTTATATGTACTTATGTAAACTTTGTTGATTCTTGTTTATTTTTTCTAGTAATAGAAGGGGGTGTGACAGCAAAAGAAGTTTTGATAGTTAGGAAGTGTGAGACGGGCGAACACGCAAATCATTCACGCATGCAGACACGCAGTTTCTTGATATAACCCCTTTCGTTACAACAATACAACCAATTCCAACAAATGATTTATCAGTACAACAGTCATTATATTGCTCTCAAAACTTTATGGGTGTTCAAAAATAGGGACGTCATTTGGATATCCCCTCCCCCCACTCCTCCCCATTCCTCTCTGGGAAGAAGGGATTCTGTATAAATACTATCCCCACTTTTTGGAAAATCCTATCCTATCCTATCCTATCCCGTAACCCGAAGGTCGTAGGAGCACCACAGATGATCGTTTAACCAGCGTACTTCATCTTTCTCTGTCCTCAGCAGCCCTCATGGCTTCGCTCAGTGTCAAACCAGTCCATTCTCGAATGTTGTCCTCCCACCTCTTTTTCGGTCTCCCTCTTCTTCTACCTCCTTGCACTGTGCCTTGCAGGATGGTATTTGCAAGGCCTGATGATCTGGTGATGTGTCCATACCATCGGAGTTTCCGTTTCTTCACCACTGTGAGCAGGTCATCGTGTTGTCCAATGGCTTGTGTGATGGTCTGTCGGACTTCGTCGTTGGTGATGTGTTGGGTATAGGAAATGCCCAGAAGTCTTCTGTAGCACCTCATCTCCATGCTTTGTATTCTTCGTTGGAGATCTGCTGTGAGGGTCCATGCTTCGCAAGCATTTAGAACGATGACAAGGGAGCGCAGCAGTCTTACTTTGGAATGTAGACTGATGGTCCTGTCTTTCCAAATGGGCTTCAACCTTGTCAGGGCAGCAGTTGTTTGTGCGATCCTGGAGAGGACTTCCTGTCGGGACCCATTGTCTGACACAATGGCTCCCAAATATTTGAAGCTATGCACTGTGTTGAGGGATTGGCCTTGGACTTTGATGTCCGTGTTGATGCCATTGGTGTTGTTGGTCATCATTTTGGTCTTCTCTGCACATATTTCCATTCCGTAAGCTCTGGAGGTGGTGTCAAGCCTCTGCACAAGCTGTTCAAGTTCTTGTTCCTCTCCCGCCAATCCATCAATGTCATCCGCAAAACGAAGATTGGAGATTGCTCTGCCCCCTATGCTGACTGTGCCTTCGTGATCTGCAAGAGCATCTGACATGATGTGTTCTAGGAAGATGTTGACGAGTGTTGGAGAGAGTAGGCATCCTTGACGCACACCGATTGTTGTTCTGAACCAGTTCCCGATAACGCTGTTATGGAGGACTGCACTGGTAGCCCTGTCATACAAGCTTTTGATGACTTCAATAATTTTAGGGCTGATGTTGTACACTTTCATTGTTGCCCATAGAGCTGCATGCCAGACTCGGTCAAACGCCTTTTGAAGTCTATGAACACATGATATAGATGTTGTTCGTGCTGTAGGTATTTCTCACAGATTATTCTGAGTTAAAAATCTGTTCAGTGGTACTTCGCCCTGCCATGAATCCTGCTTGTTCTTCAGCTATGATTTGTTCAGCTTGGGGTTTCAACCTTTTGAGTATTATTTTCAGGAGGACCTTGCTGTGATGGCTGATGATGCTGATGGTGCGGTAATTTTCACACTCCTGAAGGTTACCTTTTTTGGGAAGAGTGGTGACAAGCGACTGGGTCCATGGTGTAGGTCATTCCCCACTCTGCCAGATCTTGTTACATATAATGGTGAGAGCATCAATCATGACTTCTCCTCCTGCTTGTTGCAGTTCCGGTGGTATGTTGTCCACTCCCGCTGACTTCCCTTTCTTCAGCGATTGCACTGCTGTCTCAACTTCTTCCCGGAGAATTTGGATGATTTCTTCTTCTCTGCTCTCGGGACATGCTAGAACTGATGGGTCTCCATTTGGTGTATGGTTGTAAAGATCAGAGCAGTACTCTGTCCATCTGTCCAAGACTTCTTGTTCTTCTGTAAGGCATATGCCAGACTTGCTTTGGATCGTGGAGACTTTGGGCTGTTTATCACTTGTCAGCCGCTTCACAGTCTGGTAGGCCTTCTTGCTGTTGTTCTTTTTCAGACTGTTCTCTATTTCCTGGCATTGATCTTCTATCCAGTTCTCCTTTGCTGTGCGCATGCCTTTTCGGATGCCATTGTTGATTTTTTGGTAGACATCAGCTCCCTGTGAGGTGTTCTTTTTCTTTTTTAACTCTCTTCGTTTATCACACAGATCCAAAAGTTCAGGTGTGATCCACGGCTTCTTCTTTGGTCGGTGCTTGCCAAGGATCTCAGTGGCGGCATCTGTTACAGCTGAGTTGAAGGTAGTGGTCATGATGTTGACATCTACTTTACCAGCCCCCAAAATGAGCAGTGCTGCAAATTTTCCTCCAATTGTGGCCTGAAATATTTCTGCCACCTCCGGGTCTAGCAGTTTGTCCAGGTCGAACTTCAGCCTAGTGCACATTGCTGTATTTAGTCTCTTCAAATGGAGCCGGAAAGACATCATCACGAGATCGTTGTCACTTCCGATGTCTGCTCCTGGAAAAGTGCGTGTCCTGCCAATGTTGATGCTTGATCTGAAACGTTTCTTGACCATGATGTAGTCGATCTGGTTGTGATGCTCCCCGCCGGGACTGTGTGGGTTCGGGCAAATAGAATAGACCCAAAGTTTCCCAGCATGTCGTAAGAGGCGACTAACAGGGGTGATGTTAGCAAGGCATCACTGGGCGAAAGTCTTCTACACAGACGTCACCGGCCAGGGCGGAGGAACCTTACGTTACTACAGGTTCCACGACCACGTGCTCAGGGCCAAGGCGAGCCACACTGTATTCGTGGATTTCGGCTGTGGCCAACAGCCTGGAGAGGATTGGGCACCGCCAGGTCTTTTTTTGCCCAAGAAACAACACATGATGAGGCTATCCACTAATTCCATACTGGATCGGTCGTCGCCCGGAACAAGGACCGCGCCTTTCGTTAGCCACCAGGACGGAGGTGAAAAGTATGCTACTTATGGACAAATTAGCAAGATCCGCACGAGAAACAACATCGTCATAGGAACCTGGAATGTCAGGACCCTAACTGCGGAAGGAAAATTAGAAGAACTGGCCCACGAGTTGGACCACTATCGATGGAACGTTCTAGGTCTCAGCGAACTGCGCTGGAAAGGCCTAGGTGAAACAACAACCGACAAAGGCCACAAGCTCTATTTCAGCGGTAGAGATGACAGGCACGAACACGGCGTTGGATTCTTGGTCTACAAGAACATTCTAGCCACTGTCATGGGTTGCCGCCCAGTCTCCAGTAGACTCATTATCATTCGTCTGAGAGCAACCCCTTTCAACATTACCATCATCCAGGCCTATGCCCCAACATCAGACTAAGACGACAGCGAAGTGGAGGATTTTTATGAAAATCTACAGGCGGTCCTTGACCAAGTGCCGAAGAAGAACATAGTCATAGTGCAAGGCGACTGGAATGCTAAGGTTGGCCAAGATGCGCACCACAACTGGGGAGGCTCACGTGGACCCCACTGCAACAACGAGACAAATGACAGGGGTCTGAGGCTATTGGAGTTTGCCAGATACAGCAATCTGGTACTGGCAAACACGCTCGGTCTGCACAAAACAAATCACACAAAAATCTGGAAAATCAGAGCTTTTAAATTCCCACTGTCGCTGTCTTTTTACTTTGATCTTTCTCATTTATACTCTGTTCTATCAATCTACTATACTGTCTTCTTCACTATACCAATCACATAGACTACCTGTTTTCTTGAAAGCTCTTCCGGGATAAAATTCATTTGTGTTTGAGATCTGTTGGATCAGCTTGGGAATATTGGACGCTTTCTGCCAAATAATAATAAAATGTGGGTTCGGGCATTAAATAGAATAGACCCAACGTTTCCCGGCGTGTCGTAAGAGGCGACTAACAGGGGTGATGTTAGCACGGCATCACTGGGCGAAAGTCTTCTACACAGAAGTCACCGGCCAGGGCGGAGGAACCTCACGTTACTACAGGTTCAACGACCACGTGCTCAGGGCCAAGGCGAGTCACAATGTATTCGTGGATTTCGGCTGTGGCCAACAGCCTGGAGATGATTGGGCAGCGCCAGTTTTTTTTTGCTCAAGACACACTACATGATGACACAATCCACTAATTCCATACCGGATCGGTCATCGCCCGGCACAAGGACCGCGCCTTCCGTTGGCCACCAGGACGGAGGTGTTAAGTATGCTACTGATGGACAATTTAGCAAGATCCGCACGAGAAACAACATCGTCATAGGAACCTGGAATGTCAGGACCCTAACTGCGGAAGGAAAATTAGAAGAACTGGCCCACGAGTTGGACCACTATCGATGGAACGTTCTAGGCATCAGCGAACTGCGCTGGAAAGGCCTAGGTGAAACAACGACCGACAAACGCCACAGGCTCTATTTCAGCGGTAGAGATGACAGGCACGAACACGGCGTTGGATTCTTGGTCCACAAGAACATTCTAGCCACTGTCATGGGTTGCCGCCCAGTCTCCAGTAGACTCATTACCATTCGCCTGAGAGCAACCCCTTTCAACATCACCATCATCCAGGCCTATGCCCCAACATCAGACTATGACGACAGCGAAGTGGAGGATTTTTATGAAATCGACTGGAATGCCAAGGTTGGCCAAGATGCGCACCACAACTGGAGAGACACATGTTGACCCTACTGCAACAACGAGACAAATGACAGGGGTCTGAGACTCTTGGAGTTTGCCAGATACAACAATCTGGTACTGGCAAACACGCTTGGTCTCCACAAAAACTCCAGACGATGGACATGGCACAGTCCCGGCGGGGAGCATCACAACCAAATAGACTACACCATGGTCAAGAAACGCTTCAGATCAAGCATCAACATTTGCAGGACACGCACTTTTCCAGGAGCAGACATCGGAAGTGACCACGATCTTGTGATGATGTCTTTCCGGCTCCACTTGAAGAGAGTAAATACAGCAAAGTGCACTAGACTGAAGTTCGACCTGGACAAACTGCAAGACCCGGAGGTGGCAGAACTATTTCAGGCCACAATTGGAGGGAAATTTGCAGCACTGCTCATCTTGGGGGCTGGTGAAGTAGATGTCAACACCATGACCACTACCTTCAACTCAGCTGTGACAGATGCCGCCACTGAGATCCTTGGCAAGTACCGACCAAAGAAGAAGCCGTGGATCACACCTGAACTTTTGGATCTGTGTGATAAACGAAGAGAGATAACAAAGAAAAAGAACACCTCACAGGGAGATAACGTCTACCGCAAAAATCAACAATGACATCCGAAATGGCATGCGCACAGCAAAGGAGAACTGGATAGAAGATCAATGCCAGGAAATAGAGAACAGTCTGAACAAGAACAACAGCAAGAAGGCCTACCAGACTGTGAAGCGGCTGACAAGTGTCAAACCGCCCAGTCTCCACGATCCAAAGCAAGTCTGGAATATGCCTTACAGAAGAACAAGAAGTCTTGGACAGATGGACAGAGTACTGCTCTGACCTTTACAACCATACACCAAATGGAGACCCATCAGTTCTAGCATGTCCTGAGAACAGAGAAGAAGAAGAAATCCTCCCAATTCTCCGGGAAGAAGTTGAGACAGCAGTGCAATCGCTAAAGAAAGGGAAGTCAGCGGGAGTGGACAACATACCCGCGGAAGTGCTACAAGCAGGAGGAGAAGTGATGATTGATGCTCTCACCATTATCTGTAACAAGATCTGGCAGAGTGGGGAGTGGCCTATACCATGGACCCAGTCGCTTGTCACCACTCTTCCCAAAAAAGGTAACCTTCAGGAATGTGAAAATTACCGCACCATCAGCCTCATCAGCCATCCCAGCAAGGTCCTCCTGAAAATAATACTCAAAAGGTTAAAACCCCAAGCTGAACAAATCATAGCTGAAGAACAAGCAGGATTCAGAGCAGGGCGAAATACCACTGAGCAGATTTTCAACCTCCGAATAATCTGTGAGAAATACCTACAGCACGAACAACATCTATATCATGTGTTCATAGACTTCAAGAAGGCGTTTGACCGAGTCTGGCATGCAGCTCTATGGGCAACAATGAAAGTGTACAACATATGCCCTAAATTTATTGAAGTCATCAAAAGCCTGTATGACAAGGCTATCAGTGCAGTCCTCCACAACAGCGCCATCGGAAACTGGTTCAGAACAACAATCGGTGTGCGTCAAGGATGCCTACTCTCTCCAACACTCTTCAACATCTTCCTAGAGCGCATCATGTCAGATGCTCTTGCAGATCATGAAGGCACAGTCAGCATAGAGCAATCTCCAATCTTCGTTTTGCGGATGACATTGATGGATTGGCGGGAGAGGAACAAGAACTTGAACAGCTGGTACAGAGGCTTGACACCATCTCCAGAGCCTATAGAATGGAAATAAGTGCAGAGAAGACCAAAATGATGACCAGCAACACCAATGGCATCAACACGGACATCAAAGTCCAAGGCCAATCCCTCAACACAGTGCATAGCTTCAAATATTTAGGAGCCATTGTATCAAACAATGTGTCCCGACAGGAAGTCCTCTCCAGGATCGCACAAACAACTTCTGCCCTGACAAGGTTGAAGCCCATATGGAAAGACAGGACCATCAGTCTACATTCCAAAGTAAGACTGCTGCGCTCCTTTGTCATCTTCATCTTCCTATATGCTTGCGAAGCATGGACCCTCACAGCAGATCTCCAACGAAGAATACAAAGCATGGAGATGAGGTGCTACAGAAGACTTCTGGGCATTTCCTATACCCAACACATCACCAACGACGAAGTCCGACAGACCATCACACAAGCCATTGGACAACACGATGACCTGCTCACAGTGGTGAAGAAACGGAAACTCCGATGGTATGGCCACGTCACCAGATCATCAGGCCTTGCAAAGACCATTCTGCAAGGCACAGTGCAAGGAGGTAGAAGAAGAGGGAGACCGAAAAAGAGGTGGGAGGACAACATTCGAGAATGGACTGGTTTGACACTGAGGAGCTGAGGAGGAAAGTGAAGGAAGGAAGGAAGGAATGGAGAAGAAGAAGACGAAGAAGAAGAAGAAGAAGAAGAAGAAGAAGAAGAAGAAGAAGAAGAAGAAGAAGAAGAAGAAGAAGAAGAAGAAGAAGAAGAAGAAGAAGAAGAAGAAGAAGAAGATCAAGAACAAGAACAAGAACAAGAAGAACAAGAAGAAGAAGAAGAAGAAGAAGAAGAAGAAGAAGAAGAAGAAGAAGAAGAAGAAGGACAGAGAAAGATGGAGTATGCTGGTTAAACGATCATCTGTGGTGCCCCTACGACCTCCGGGTTAGGGGACAGGATAGGATAGGATAGGACAACGCATTTTTCATTAGAATAACAACTCAATCCGCTTACACACACCGTTCGTACGCATCAACACAACATTTGCACTACATCATGTACAGCATCATTCAGAAAGTATTATTACTGTTCATACGATTTACACAGAAAACGCCTTGTGGAACAAGTGCGTTTTTAAGCAGCTCTTGAAGGAAACAAGGTCTGTACAATGTCTTAACCAGCAGGGGCGTCCTATGATATATTTATTTGGCAATGTAGTCATTTTATATGTATGTATTTTGTTGATATTTTATAATGATGTTTGTATTATATTTTATTTTTGTAACCCGGGGTTCGATAAATTAGGAGTATAGCCTCAGCGTCCCCTTCGTGGGATGCCTTTATTGTAAGTGACTGGCTGGTGGAGTGCCTTCAGTGTTACCACTAAGGCTGTTTCAGCAGATATATGATATGGAGCAGGGGTGAGTCCTCTTTTAGGCATTAGCAAAGTTGTGGTCTTGATTTTGTGGTCTTTATTCAGGTCTTTGCAGTCCGCTGGACCCTGCAAGCAATGAATAACTAATTAACCTCATTTAGCTCCAAATTTTGATATGAGAGGAAGGTTAAGATAAGCATAATGTTAGCAAAAGCTTTAATTGATTGTCCAGTGGCTCAATTTATTTAATAAGTTTTCTTTGTTTTTTTAAATTATGATTTTTTTAATTTTTATTTTATTGTGGGGAGTGTATGTGTTATGCATCTTATCAATTCGATACAGAAGGAAAGAAGGCGTTAATAAAACAAGCAACCAACACACACAAACACTTGCCACTATCATGCATACAGAAAAAATACACTTTCTATTACACATTATAACATGGTAAAATATTTCTTTGTACAAAATAAATCTGGACTAAAATGCACAATGGTAGCACACACATAATTATGTTTTGCTTGCAGCGTCTGTTTGTATGTAGTGTATATATACATACAATAAAACACTTAAAATATATATATAATACCCGATAACAATATTAATTATATAACCTGAATACAACAAGGTAGATAGACAATAATTAATATTAACATAGGGTATTATAAATAAACTTTCACACAGTTAATGCCCTGAAGGTTTTTAAAAACTGAAAGTTTGGCAAAATCAAGAATATACAAATCGAAGTGACTATTGGCAATCGATTGTCTTTAGGTTTCAAACCCTATTGGCAATCGGCGCGTGCTATAAATAGCCTAGGCAATCGGCGGATGTAGAATCTCGCGGAATTGAGGTTGTCTTTCCTTTCGACGTTCATTCCAAAATGGCTGCTATCCAAGAAGGATCGACGTTTGCGTATATAATAGGCCTAATAAATAAATAAATAAATACATAAATTAAATTAAAAAAGCAAAATAAAATCTAAGAAAATTGTAGTAGATATATATCTAGTAGTAGTGTTAATAATATTGTTCTTTTTCTGTTGTTGTGGTTAATATTAATAATTTTAATTCCTAGTTAATATTACTTTTCTAACAAGAAAATCCAAATAAACATAATTTTAAAACAAAATAAAGTATTATTGAAATAAATTCTGCTGAAAGAATAACAGTATAAAAAGTAGTAGTAGTAGCAGCAGCAGCAGTAGTAATAGTAGTAGTAGTAGAGGCTGTAGCATGCAAACGAGATGCAGTGGCCACTCCAGCTAATTAATTATGCATTGTATTTGTTTGCGTTGTCTAACCACAAGAGAGGTAACTTCAGTGAGTGGTGACGTAATCGAGTGGGAATAACCGTTGTTTACTTTTATTTCACACACATCTCTGGCTACTGAATAGGCCTACAGTATGCAACACGTTATCTAGGTAGAATACAACAGTATTCTGACTGCACATGAGCCTCGATTGCCAATAGCGTTTAAAACCTAAAGGCAATCGATTGTCAATAGCGTTTGAAACCTAAAGGCAATCGATTGCCAATAGCGTTGGAAACCTAAAGGCAATCGATTGCCAATAGCGTTGAAAACCTAAAGGCAATCGATTGCCAATAGGCGCTCCCTATACAAATTGAGGGATAACATTTTGTCGTTACAAAGTGTTGTATTGTATGTGTTATTCTTCTTGTATTCAGGAGATAAACATACCGCCGGTGGTAGTGTGGAGGAAGCAGAGGGGGTGATAATATACTTTATTATATATAACTTTTGGAAATAAATATCTGCTTGGAATTATTTACAGTTATACTATCTATAGTGAGTTGTTCCTGTAATGCCCCCCCCCCCTCCCTCTCCTCTACCCGTCACCCACCACAAAGCTGATATTTCAGTTATCCAATTTACCCATTAAACGCATCTTTTGATAGGCATTGAACTCCTTTTGAATCTCTTTAGCATATTTAGGCTCCTTTTCGCTCTTATTTCCATTTTCGCTCTTTGTGTTCTTTTGTAGTCTAATTGAATGGTACTTTCTGTCTCAGAGTAATGTCCCTTGACAATTGCCACCGCCCAAATCTGACACATCAAGCTGATTTTTCAGTTATATGCAATCCAGCGTACCTATTAAAACCATGTTTTGATATGCATTAGACTCCTTTTTAATCCCTTTTGCTTATTTTTGCTTCTTTTCGCTCTTTTAATTCCCCTTTCGCTGCTTTATTTCATTTTTTTCCTCGTCTTGGCGACTCTTAACGGAAATTCCCGAATCGAACCGTTTACCGGGTTGATGTTTCAGTGATACGTAATCCAATTTACCCATTAAACGCATCTTTTGATAGGCATTGAACTTCTTTTGAATCTCTTTTGCATATTTAGGCTCTTTTTCGCTCTCTTATTTCCATTTTCGCTCATTTTATGCCCGGTTTTGTCAAACTGGCTTGTATTTTCTGTCTCGGAGTAGTGTCCCTTCACATACTTTGCCTCCAAATCTGACGCATCAAGCTGATTTATCAGTGATATGCAATCCAATGTACCAATTAAAACCATGTTTTGATATTCACTGAAAGCCTTTTTAATCCATTTTGCTTATTACGTGTCATTTTTGCTTTTTTAATCCCCTTTTCGCGCTTTACATTCCTCTTTTTGCTGGTCTTGGATCGATGGGCTCCATTACAAAGGGAAATCCCCGAATCGATCGAGCAAATTTTTCATAATTAATCAATAATTCTTCATTTAACCGTTTCTTTTAATACGTGTGGAGCTTAATTAGGCTTCTGTTTGCTATTTTGGGGTCCTTTTCGCTTGTTTTTGCTCTTTTGGTTCCCCTTTTCGCTCTTTTCGCTGTCCTTTTCGCCCTTTTCGCTCTTTTCGTATTTTCTGTACACCGCACTTGGGTTGTTACAATTTTGTCGGAAGGGTAGCACTCGTTGAAGCTTTGCTTTTGTGTGTCCTTTAAGTCTTCCGTGCTTTGGGTGCTTGTCTCGTCAATGAAATTTTGTTCAAACCAAACATAGGGTATAAAGGCTTGGAAATCGCTATTAGAAGCTTTTAGCAATCTTGATTGTCCAATCCTTAACGTTGTCTAGACGGAGGAGTACCAGATACACACACACACCCACACACACCTACACACACACACACTACTCAGAAAGCACTACTTCATATCCACTCTCGTCCTGGATGGCGCTCTTCTGCCGCTGTCTCGCTTTCGCAAAAAAAGGTAATCCGACTTTTGCTAGCACGGGTGACGAATATGTTTTTTTTTTATTATTTCATCGTGCTTGTATAGCTTTTTTCCAGATTAAGAGCGACTCAAGGCGCTGGTCGACACAGGGTCTAACTCAAGCCGGACGAGCGCACACCTGCAGCCTTAGGCGCATCGTCTTACGCCCGAGACAACTGAGCAGGATCCTACGTCACAATCCTAGATCCCCTAGGTCACTGAGGATGGGATTATGTTCAAAAGCTTTCATCCCAATCCAAATCGAACCGTGCGTCTTCCATTTCCTGAAAACGTTAGGAGCAGCGTATTGTCTTCATTCAAAGTTTACAATGAAGTTTCCATAAAATCGACGCCCTCTAACCGTTTGCAACCCGAAGTAAATGTCTATTCCCCATTTACGACCCGTCTTCTCCGCACTTTGCTCTGTTTTCTGTCTTTGAGAAGGAGGGGAAAAAAGAAGAGAAGGAAGAGACAAAGGACTCTTTTGCAAACTTCAGGTATATAAACGTTTATTTCTTGGCCCGGCTCCGCACTTTGCTCTATTTCCTGAAGCTGAGGAGGAAAGTGAAGGAAGGAAGGAAGGAATGGAGAAGAAGAAGACGAAGAAGAAGAAGAAGAAGAAGAAGAAGAAGAAGAAGAAGAAGAAGAAGAAGAAGAAGAAGAAGAAGAAGAAGAAGAAGAAGAAGAAGAAGAAGAAGAAGAAGAAGATCAAGAACAAGAACAAGAAGAAGAAGAAGAAGAAGAAGAAGAAGAAGAAGAAGAAGAAGAAGAAGAAGAAGAAGAACAAGAACAAGAACAAGAACAAGAACAAGAAGAACAAGAACAAGAACAAGAACAAGAACAAAAACAAGAACAAAAACAAGAACAAGAAGAACAACAACAACAAGAAGAACAACAACAAGAAGAAAAAGAAGAAGAAGAAGAAGAAGAAGAAGAAGAAGAAGAAGAAGAAGAAGAAGAAGAAGAAGAAGAAGAAGAAGAAGAAGAAAGTGATGTTGATGATGATGATGATGATGATGATGATGATGATGATGATGATGATGATGATGATGATGATGATGATGATGATGATGATGATGATGATGATGATGATTAAGGAGGAGGAGGAGGAGGAGAAGAAGAAGAAGAAGAAGAAGAAGAAGAAGAAGAAGAAGAAGAAGAAGAAGAAGAAGAAGAAGAAGAAGAAGAAGAAGAAGAAGAAGAAGAAGAAGAAGAAGAACAAAAACAACAACAACAATAATAACAACAACAACAAAAGCAAGAAGATAATTATCATCTCCCCCAGTAACTTACATTCACTACCAAAAATACGCTGGTAAGTTGTATATTAATATCAATAGAACTAGCTACACAAGTTAGTTCTAATGAGAAGCTCTATCGTTGTTGTTTTATTTTATTTTTAAAAAAAGGTCTCCGCGGAATTCTACTCGAGTTTTCCTGATTTCTTACAAACATAATGTCTCTGTTGGGATTTAAACTAACGGGTTTTCTAGTATTTGTTAAACAATACTCGGCGAATAGAGGCGCATTTCGACATAAAGGAAACAGATGTTTGGAAAGAAGTGCCAGCCGAGGCACACACAGATCGAGATTTCAGAGGCAAAGTTTACAAATCATGTGTATTCCAGAAACCTACATTAGGCTGCAACTGTGGAGTGAATCACATGTGTGCATTTTACATTAAAGATAGGTTATCGCGATTTCTTTTTTTTTTGGGGGGGGGGGGTATAAAGTTATACTAGATTATTATAATAAACATGCAGAAATGTGGGGGTTTTATTGAAATATATTTTTACAAATAAATCGTCCTATACTTCTTTAAAAGGCTTTAGTTCGAAGGCTTTGTTTGCTTTTGACTAAAACAGGTTTACCCTAAAATTCGCATTCAACAATGATAGAGTGCATTCAACAATGATAGAGTGCATTCAACAATGATAGAGTGCATTCAACAATGATAGAGTGGGCTTTCGTTACTCAAACCAACCGCTAGCGTTTGAAGTTTCCATTTCGGTTCTGACTGGGAGTGATGTCCCTTGTTTTTAACGGTACATCGATACCATAGCCGTGTGACCTTTGACCCTTTTTCTAAGTGAACCACGCGGCTTGAAGAATGCGTCTTTGGTGTCTGAGTAGAACACAGTCTATTTCATCAACCTAAAACGGAAACCTTACGAGCAATTTTTTTACGGGTTCTGTCTCCTACCGGCTTTGGTAACAGCTATTTTTAGCGCCATAATGTTGGCTGGCTAGCCAAAAAAAAAGCTGCGGAATTTATTCATTTAAAATGAACTAAACTTTGCAAAGAGTTATTTTTGGGTTGCAGGCGGTGTTTTTTTCTTTGGGGTAACACTCACTGTAAATGTTAAAAGAGTCTGTTAAGGCGGGGTCAAAGTGCGTCCAGTTAACGTACTTCGTTATACAGTACCACGTAATCGCATGACGTTATCAGGAGCCCCCATGACTTTTGGGAGCTGTTTATGCGCTTATGGGAGAGCCTTCGCACCAATAATGTAGATTTTTAAAAAAACCAACTCTTTTATGATCAACTAGCAACACGTGTCGTCAGATTAAAAGCCAAGCTTTGGAGTTTATTTTAAAACTCTTCCTCAAAATAGACCGAGCCTGTCCTATCCTATCCTATCCTATCCTATCCTATCCTATCCCATAACTCGAAAGTCGTTGGGGCACCACAGATGATCGTTTAACCAGCGTACTCCATCTTTCTCTGTCCTCAGCAACCTTCACAGCTTCGCTCAGAGTCAAGCCAGTCCATTCTCGAATGTTGTCCTCCCACCTCTTTTTCTCTATATCGGCACAAATAAAATTGTTTACATTATTCACATTAAAATATGAACAAAGTAATCCTGAACTGAACATAATTCTAATATAATATAATATTCATCCACTACCACAGTAAAAAAAAAAAAAAAAGCAAAAGCCCAATCATCAAATGCGTGAAACACAAGCATACAGACAAACACATCAATAAATAATACACCAATAAACAAATGAAATAATAAGAAAATAATGAA
Organism: Oncomelania hupensis; assembly: GCA_036898135.1. Taxonomy (NCBI): domain Eukaryota; kingdom Metazoa; phylum Mollusca; class Gastropoda; order Littorinimorpha; family Pomatiopsidae; genus Oncomelania; species Oncomelania hupensis. Next base: position 74,496,846 of record CM072516.1, read on the forward strand.
CTAAGAATTCAAGAGAGAGGGGTAGGATGAAGAGTACATACCTTCAAGTATAAACATGTTATAACTGTAATGGTTAAAAATAAGTTTCTTTTTATTTTAAATCCATACTAAGTGTTTAAAATGAAATAATAAAAGGGGTGAGCATAATTCTCTATCAAATTACTTATGTGTACATTTTGGAAAATAACAACAACAACAAATCTCATGCTCATTTTAATACGAACAATGCTGCACATTCGTGTTTGCAGCAATAGTGTCTGGCCACTGTTTCTCTCTTACTGACGTCCTTTATAAACCCTCTGTCCTCAGGCAACATCTAAGCTTACATCGACAACCCTTTCTCCCTTAATTCCCAATGTGTGCTGCTTTTTTCCTCGCATTGTTCATGTTTGGTTGCGTACGGGAATAACCTCTTGCTGTGATTACCCCCCCCCCCCTCCTCCTCCCCCCGCCGGAGTAAAGGGGCATTTTGTCTATGAACCGTATAGATTAAAATGTGATAAAGACTACACATAGTACCATGTTTAATTGACACTAAGAACACTTTTTAATCTAATATTTCAGAAATTTCAATCTAAACGGATGTTGGCGAAATTTCAATCAAAACATATATTGGCGAAATGTTAATCTAAACGGATATTTGTGAAATTTCAATCTAAACGTTGTATCCGCGCGTTCCTAAGCAGAAAGTCACTAGACTGAGCTACCTTAGGATATCTCTACAGGCGCACACAAATAAACTGGGCTTAGCGTGACCCCACACTAACAACATAAGCTTCAATGCGCTGCTGTGGATTAGCCATGGACGACAATTATGTGCCTGTGGTCTCAAGTGACGCTCAATGATGCTACCTGGAGACATTTTGCTTCGTGAAACCTCGTGACGCTTTCTTGACCCCATTGACGTTTCTAAAAAAAATGTTTATATGTTTATCGGAAAACTTTTACCTCATTAATGTGAATCAATAAGCTCTTCTATGATCCTAGTTATACTATCAATAGTGGGGTTTTCTTTTTTAAATGAACCTTTAAGCATCTTGAATCCTTCTTTTTGTGATAGGATATGATGTGCGCATATAATTCTATGTATTATTATTATTATTATTATTATTATTATTATTATTATTATTATTATTATTATTATTATTATTATTATTATAAATGACATCAGACTTACTTTGGCTTAATGGAGAAATAATAATAATAATAATAATAATAATAATAATAATAATAATAATAATAATAATAATAATAATAATAATAATGAATAACATTTATATAGCGCAAAACTCACAGAGACTCATTGCGCATACACACGCATTCACTCACAATGTACAAAAGAATTACATGTATGTATGGAGGTACATCTACCAACAGTTAATCAAAAGCTAAACGAAAAGGGTATGTTTTCAGTTAGGCTTTAAATATATAAATATCTTCCAAGTTCATCAGACCGACAGGAAGTGCGTTCCAGATAGATGGAGCAGCGAAACTAAAATTGCGTTCGCCAACAGTTTTCAGGTTTCGACGCGGAACTTTGAACAGCTTTTCTGCGGAAGATCGGAAAATGCGGGCTGTCCGGTAGGCTACAAGTGAGTTGGAAAGATACGCTGGGAGAGTTCCTTCAAAGAAACGGAAGGCAAAAACACAGATCTTATACTGGAGGCGGAATTTTACAGGCAGCCAGTGAAGTTTCTGAAGCAACGGCGTGATATGTTCTCTCTTTCTCTTTTTTAAAACGAGGCGTGCTACGCTGTTTTGTACGTATTGGAGACGATTTATCTGTTCTGCTGGTAAACCCAGCAATACCGAATTACAAAAATCCAGACGTGATGTGATAGAAGCCTTAATAAATATGGCTGGCAAAGCAGCGTAGTTGGTTGGACATTGGTTTGCGGATTCGAACCCCGTAAAAGGACGAACTTATGTGACTTATGTACGAGACATTTCAGGTCAATGAAAGCTGGGTTTGTTGTTGTTGTTGTTGTTGTTTTTGTTCTTCTTTTTCTGGATACTCCGTTTTTTTCTCTCTCCCTTCAATAGTGATGATCCGTTTGGCGATACCTCCAACCCAACTTACCACCTGTTCGAGCTCCTTCCCTCGGGCAAACGCTTCAGAGCACTAAAAGTTAAAAGCAGCCGGTTTAGACTCATGCAGCTGTGTGTGATATGTGTGTGTGTGGATGTGTTAGGTTGACGAATTGTAATAATTGTGTGATTTGTTTTTTGAGCGTGTGAGCGTGTATTAATGGCAAAATGGGGTTTTCAATCTGTCAACACTCTTGTAAAATGGGGTCCGAAAAAAATGGGGTGCCCCTTTTTTAACCCCATTGTTTTATCACTTTGGAAATTGTAAGAAAATGTTCCAGATACCACATTTTCCCTTGTAACGAAAGTCCTAATTTTGACAAATTTTCGAACTCCGAGTGTTTCACATGAATGTCCGCTGTCAACAATCTAAGAGAGAGAGAGAGAGAGAGAGAGAGAGAGAGAGAGAGAGAGAGAGAGAGAGAGAGAGAGAGAGAGAGAGAGAGAGAGAGAGAGAGAGAGAGAGAGAGAGAGAGAGGTTTAGCATGCACATTACAGATACAGGGTGCCAGTTGAACATATTTTGAAAGGGGCAACAACCCTTCCATTCATCATCAACTAATGAGCAAGCTTTTTCCAGAACCCCTTTTTCTAATTGAGGAACCCATTTTGTCCAAGTACCCATTTTGCCATAAATACTCGCCTCTATGTGTGTGCGTGTGTGCGTGTGTTCGTGTGTGCGTGTGTGTGTGTGTGTTCGTGTGTGCTGTGCACGCACATGTGTGTCTGCCTGTTACGTTTGTCACCAACAGTTAATACAAAATAATGGAATGTGGACAATTTCTCTTTTGTGATACCAACCGTTCTGTGTAATACATACATTTGGTGAAATAAATTCCTTACTTGCACTTCATTTCCCACATTTTCTATCACCAATAATCACGAAAATGTAATCATACCCTTCGCAATATTCCTTAACACACCCATCAAGACACCCATCCTGCATAATTTATTTACTCTCACAGCGTTACAGAATATATCGAAATCAACGAAACGCTGCAAGATGGAAAGAAACCAATTGTACAATTTTATGTACAAGTGTAAATGCTGGCATAAAATAACAACTCTCTGTTTTTTTAAGGAACTTTGTGCTTCCAATTGAGAGGTGTTTTTTTTCCTTCGGATCTCTCCAACCTTTTTCTTTAATTTATTACTACCAGACATAATTATTATCAAGACGCAATTGAGACCACATTTCATTAACATTCCAGTTAGTTAGTTAGTTATTCATTGCTTACAGGGTCCAGAGGACTGCAAAGAGCCGAATCAGGACCACAAAATCAAGACCACAACTTCGCTGAAAGAGGACACACCCCTGATCCGCATAAAAGATCTGCTGAAACAACCCTAGTGGTAACACTGAAGGTACTCCACCAGCCAGTCACTTTACAATAAAGACATCCCACGCAAGGGACGCTGAGGCTATACTCTAATTTATCAAACCCCCGTTTACAAAAACAAAATATATAGAATACAAACCTCATTATAAAATATCAACAAAACACATATATAAAATGCCTACATTGCCAAAAAATAACATCATAGGAAGACCCAATGACCACCTGGCAGAATGCGTCCAATATTCCCAAGCTGAGCCAACAGACCTCACACACAAATGAGGAGTTTTGTCCCCGAAGAGTTTTCAAGAAAAAAAGGTAGGTAACTGGTCTAGCGAAGAAGAAGATAGTGTAGTAGATTGATAGAACAGAGTAGGAATGAGAAAGAACAAGGGAGAAAGACAGCGACAGTGAGAATTTAAAGCACTACATTTTCAGTTCAGTTCAGTTCAGTGGATAAATTTAAGTCCCCGGACACAGTGCGTATAGGGGACAACACATTTTCAAAAAGCGGGGATACTATTTATACTGAAACCCCCGGGACCCCCACGGGTGGATTAACATTCTAGTGCCGTGAGCAGCTCTTGAACCGGTAAAGCACGATGTCCTCATCACAATCATCGTCATGAAAATCGTCATCATCAATATCATCATCATCATCATCCACATCATCATCATCATCATCATCATCATCATCATCATCATCATCATCATCATCATCACCTTACATTTGAAAATGTGGCCACCTTGTGTTGGATTTACACGAAATTAATGTATATGAATAATTTATGCTAATTTGTGTACAATGAATCAATATAATTATCACATAATACCTCATAGTATTTTCATGGATCTTATATATTATTTATATTTCACGAAGAAGAAGAATCAATATAGAACTATAAGGGCAAAGCCCATATGACTCACATGCACCTTGTGGAACTGGAAAATGGGTGCCCAGAAGAAACAAAATAAAATGGCGCCATTACAATGCAAAGTAATACCGACTTTATTCTTTATATGCTCTTTACCTTGAGATGACATTGACCTCCGGCTCCAATTACGCTCATGTACTATAAAAATAAAATACAGCAAACGCTGTATTATAACCCTCTCCCCCTCCCCCTCCCACCCCTTCAAAAAAAAAACAAAAAAAAAACGTGGACCTTAGGATGATTTTCACTTTTAGTAAGCTTGATCTTGGGATGGCCTTGACCTTCACATGATCTTTCATGCATGTCTGATCAAATAACCCAATGTTGTTGTATACTATGGGTTAAATAAACATCATTTAACTGTACGATGATCTATTTTGTGTATGTTCCTGCAAGGCCTAAAATGACCTTAACCTTCAAGATCAACGCAAAACCGGAACAAAATATGAACGATCAATCTATGATCTCTAAATACAACAAGTTTGGACTTTATATCTCGCACAGTTTAGGGTCAAGGCCGCTTCAAAGTACCTAAAAAAATCGACTTTGGGCAGCTCCAGTGACCTTGACGTTGGAGTGAGGTTGACCCAATTTTGCAAAGTATTTGTGTCCCATTGATATCTATCATGCATCAAAGAATCATAAGTTCAATATTTATAACCTAGAAAAAAGTATAATTCACCTTGACCTTGAAGTGAAATCATTCATTCACTGATCATTTTCAATGTCTCATGGGTATACACTATCTTACCAAGTTAGGTTGTGATAGTTGAAATAGGCTATGAATACTTTAAAGTTTTTGCTCAGACAGGCGGCGGATGACGGACAAAAAGACGGACCGACGGATATTTATTTTCCCGATATATCATTTTTGGACTATTTAGGACTCATCTTGCATAGAATTGCAAAAATCTGGAGAAAACAAATTGGGGGGGGGAGGGGGGATGAGGGGTGTGAGTACATAGACTCACATTGCTATGCATGTGAGTCAAAAATGAACTAGAAAAAAATATAAAGTTAAATATATACTTAAATAAAACAGAAAAACAACCAGATATCTGCACATCTGCCTTCAAATCTGTCTCAAAACATCTCTTTAAGCTTTCTGCCTCAGTGATCCATCCAGTTTGACCAACAAATCCGATTGAGTGTTTAATTTGATTTGCTTCTTCTCTTCTTTGGTATTTTATGTTCTTACATGTCAAGGATAATTGTGTGTGTGTGTGTGTGTGTGTTTGTGTGTGTGTGTGTAGGTGTGTGTGTGTGTTTTAATGAAGAAATTCATTAAAGAATTTTGTTTTTTCTCTCACGCACCAATCATGGTGTAATGATAAAAGTAAACCAAAACACATTTGAGCTCGTCGTACCTTTATTTATTTTGTTTTAAAATTAGGCCTACTATTAAAGGAGCATTCCAGTGTTATTTTATTGACAGATTCTATATAGTGTATCAGAATCCTGACCATTCAAAATGTATGTGACCCGATAATGGCCGTACGAAGTCATGCTGTATATGTGTGATCCTATCCTATCCTATCCTATCCCGTAACTCGAATGTCTGGGGGACCACAGATGATCGTTTAACCAGCGTACTCCATCTTTTTCTGTCCTCAGCAACCCTCATGACTTCGCTCAGTGTCAAGCCAGTCCATTCTCGAATGTGGTCCTCCCCGGCTCTTTTTCTGTCTCCCTCTTCTTCTGCCTCCTGGCACCGTGCCTTGCAGGATGGTCTTTGCAAGTCTTGATGATCTGGTGACGTGGCCATACCATCGTAGTTTCCGTTTCTTCACCACTGTGAGTATGTCATCATGTTGTCCAACACGTCATCACAAGCTGGCTTTGGCGTACTGAAAGCGTGTTTTTTATTTTATTTTTAAAAAGTACGTACAATTGCCTTTACAAACAAATGTAACAACTGTTTCCCTTGCACATCACGTTCATCGATACCTTTGGCATTTATCAGTGATTTATTGGCTTTTCCAACCCGTACAAAAATAAAAACAAAGAAGAGAATATTCAATTCTATCACATAGAGAAATCATATATATTTATTTATTTATTGTTTAATTCCTTTTATATAGCGCTTTACCAACTCAAGAGCCGCTCAAGGCGCTGGTCGATACAGGATCTAACTCAAGCCGCCTGATGCGCCCACTTGCAGCCTGTGGGCGCATAGTCTAACGCCCAGACGACTGAGCACAATCCTGGGCGACCGGGGATGGGGAGAAAGGACCTAGTGCGTGCTGGGTGTTTTTGTGTAACCAGCACTCACCCGCCTAGGACATCAGCGTCAGGATTTTTTTAAGTCCATGCGATGGAGTGCGTGAGTGCACAGACTAGACCTCGGTTTATACTCTCATCCGAAGGAGTAAGACAATTCATCAAATTTTTAAGGACTATATAATAATTGTGAATACTGGAAAGCAAAAAATTTTGGTTGGAAACACACAAAGTAGGTTGCTTCGCTTAAAGAAACGGACCTGGAATTTGTTCTTTGAATACAATTTTGTCCATATAATTATAAAGACGTGTAAGAAAAAAAAGAATAAATAAATTATAAAGTAAGTAATAAGTACATAAATAATACAAATGGAAACATAGGAAATGTCTTAGTGTTCAAACAAATGACGACAGGATAATCCAGTATTAGTTCTTCCCACATCTTGATCTAAGTCTTCCACAAATGTTAAGTTAAATGTTACAACAAAATATGAACTGATGATGATGATGATGATGATGATGATGATGATGATGATGATGATGATGATGATGATGATGATGATGATGATGATAGTTGGTTAGTTAGTCATGGTTTATAGGATCCAGGATGATGATGATGATGATGTGCTGCTGCTGCTGCTGCTGATGATGATGATGATGATGATGATGTGATCTTGTATAGCGCCGTATCCACATCAGTAGACATGCTCAAAGCGGAAAAGAAAATGATCCAAAATCTTGGAGGACAGTCATAAGATTTTTCAAAAACAAATGTACAGTGTACATAGCCTATTGACAATAATTCTGAAATAAACTTGAGTCAGAATGCATTGTTGTAAAGATGAGTAGAATCTTCATTGCCCTTTTGAATGAAGACAAACTATCTCTGTGCTTGGATTACTGGATGGTTGCTGACATCCAGGTATCTGGCCGGAACGCAACGATGGGATCTAGGTACCACACGTAATCTACAGATACAGATGACCACAAGGAATGTATATTTGAGGCTGTGATGCACTTCTATATTGTTGTGAATGTAGCTTCTGTTTTTGCTACTCTTTGGTGCATGTATTGCTGAGACTAATGTTACAGTTTATATTTTCGGATGTCGGAGCTGATGCAGCCCTTCTGTTGGAGATGGTGGTGTTGTTGTTGATGGTTGTGTTGATGGAACTGTTCCTGATGTCGCTGTTTTGGTGAAGCAATGGTTTATGGCTGTTGTTGTTTAAGGAATTCTTGGCTCCGAGTCGTTTGAAAAGGCTGCGTGATGCTTCACTGCTACTGCCTGTAAACAGAAAACACTGAAAAATAAATTACACATTGAGAATGCATGATTTATCACAGACCCAGATGAGATCATTTCCGCTCTCTCTCTCTCTCTCTCTCTCTCTCTCTCTCTCTCTCTCTCTCTCTCTCTCTCTCTCTCTCTCTCTCTCTCTCTCTCTCTTTCTCTCTCTCTCTTTCTCTCTCTCTCGCTCTCACTCTCTCCCTCTCCCTCTCATTATTTCAAAATGCACAATAAAAATGTCCCGTACCTCACAACTGCGGGGTCGGGAACGCGGATCTCGGAACGCTTTCTGGACCCTTGACCAACAGAGGAATCGCCACTGGACGCGGTACCCGAGTCGCCCCCGTATGAAGGACTCATTGGACTGAAAAAAACGAAAACAAAATTGAATTTACCGGTGAATGATCTTGTCGTCATGGGGGTTATCATCATCCCAGTATTATGAATAGTCAAGCAATCATTATTGGCTTGTAACTCCTGAAGAAGCTTTCAGCAAAAACCATGCATCGTATCCTATCCAATCCTATCCTGTAACTCGAAAGTCATTGGGGCACCACAGATGAGCGTTTAGCCAGCGTACTCCACATTTCTCTGTCCTCAGCAACCCTCATGGCTTCGCTCAGTGTCAAGTCAATCCATTCTCGAGAATATTGTCATCCCCCCTCTTTTTCTGTCCTCTTCTTCTGCATCCTTGCACCGTGCCTTGCAGGATGGTCTTTGCAAGGCCTCATGCTCTGGTGACGTGGTAATACTATCGAAATTTCGGTTTCTTCACCACTGTGAGCATGTCATCGTGTAGTCCAATAGCTTGTGTGATGGTCTGTCGGACTTCGTCGTTGGTGATGTGTTGGGTATAGGAAATGCCCAGAAGTCTTCTGTAGCACCTCATCTCCATGCTTTGTATTCTTCGTTGTAGTTCTGCTGTGAAGGTCCGTGTTCTCAAGCGTATAGGAAGATTGAGATTACAAGGGAGCGAATAGAGAACTCTAAAATATGCTTTGGTATATATCTCTTTTGGCCCTGTCTCGTCTTCATTATTGCTGTGATTGGAAATTCTCGTTGTCATCGCCAAGTAACATTTTATTTTTCATTATTCTTGATATGATTGTGATCAACATCATCGTCATCGTCGTTATCATCGTCGTTATCATCACCATCACCATCACGATCACTAAAACGCCCATATAATTTATTCAGCCTATTATCGATGCTACGGGAGATTTCGTCCAATGTCAAATCATTACCATCATTATCATTTTTATCCTCTTCCTTCTCCTCTTTCTTATGGTCATCGTTGCCTTCACCATCATCATTATCATCACAATCATCATCATCGCCGTCGTCGTCGTTGTTGTCGTCGTCGACACCATCAACCCCTCCTTCTCACCTGGTAATATTGGAGCCCTTGCGTTGTTTCAAGGATGAGGCGGGTCGCCTCTTGACGTTCCCACTGGTTGACAACTCATTCAGACTGCCGGGTCTCTGGGAAGAGCTAGGCCGTCGAGGTTTCTTGTCTTTGCCATCTTCCGTGTCGTCTGTATGAATAATAATAATAATAATAATAATAATAATAATAATAATAATAATAATAATAATAATAATCATAATAATAATAATAATAATAATAATAATACATTACATTACATTATTATTGCTTTAGGTCCAGCGGACTCTTCCGAGCCAAATCAGGACCGGACAACCCCCGATCCGCATAAAAGATCTGTTGAAACAACCCTAGTGGTAAAACCGAAAGCTCTCCACCAGCCAGTCACTTTACAATAAAGACATCCCACGCAGGGAACGGCTGAGGCTTCACCCCAACTTATCGAACCCCCGTTTACAAAAACAAAATAGAATACAAACATCATTATAAATTATCAACAAAACACATACATATAAAATGCCTACATTGCTAAATAATAACATCATAGGAAGCCCTAGTGACCACTTGGCAGAAAGCGTCCAATATTCCCAAGCTGATCCAACAGACCTCATACACAAACAAGGAGTCTTGTCCCGGAAGAGTTTTCAAGAAAAAAGGTAGGAGACTGGTCTAGCGAAGAAGACGATAGTATAGCAGATTGATAGAACAGAGCAGTAATGAGAAAGAGCAAATGAGAAAGACAGCGACAGTGTGAATTTAAAGCACTAAATTTCCAGAAAGTGGGGATACTATTTATACTGAAACCCCCGGCACCCCAATGGGGGATATAATAATAATAATAATAATAATAATAATAATAATAATAATAATAATAATAATAATAATAATAATAATAATAATAATAATAATAATAATAATAATAATAATATTTATATATGCACTTTTTCATAGCAAGGTTTCAAAGTTTCAAAACGCAATTCTCACGTATTGGCACACTAATAAAGAAAACATTAGAATTAGGAATAAACAAAAATGAACATGAAAGAGAAACAAATGTTGAATTTAACTGAACTCGCATATGCCGTTAGATTTGTTTTTTCCCACAAGCGTCGACTTTCTGTTATGGCCTTATTAGGAGAGAGGCACGTTAAATAATCCGATCGTGGTACCTTGAGAATAGTAGGATCCAAAGTAATTCATGAAGGCGCTGGTGTCAGAGGTCTGGACTGCGGCGTTACGCCAGGACGGGGAGCACTGGTACTCGTAGTGACGGTATAAAAATCGCATGTTGTCTCGCCAGCTTCCGTTCAGGGTCGGCTGTAACATTGAAATAGGACTTAATAATAATAATAATAATAATAATAATAATAATAATAATAATAATAATAATAATAATAATAATAATAATAATAATAATAATAATATAATAACTTTGACAAAAAGAATGAACATACAAGTCAAGATTACATTAGATTACATGATTATTGCTTTAGGTCTAGCGAAAGGATTTCCCTGCCTACATACCACCAAGTTCAAAGCTTTCTCCAAATCAAGAAAACGTTTTCTCGCTTTTCTCTCTTTAGCAAATTCTATTGAAAGATCCATGAGCAAAAGACGATAGTGGATGGCTCTTGTCGTATCCTAATAGTATAGAGTTCCACTATTTACTCGCCACTTCAAACCGTGACGTCACGGCCACTGTGTGCAAGGAATTCCCAGCTTCCGCTTCCGCTGTGTGCAAGGAATTCCCAGCTTCCGTTTCCGCTGTGTGCAAGGAATTCCCAGCTTCCGCTTAGTAACACTTGCGCGTCAACATGGCCGCGAACGTGTTGCCGCCTTGTTTGACTGTTGTACGTGAATCTGTAAGTACAATAGTTGGCACCGCCGACAGCGAACAAGATGTCAAGGTGGTCCTTGATTCGTTTGGAAATCCCAAACGGACATCTTTTGTGGAGAGGTAATAGTACCGAGTACAGTTTATATGTCATAGTTCTCTTCTTTAATTTTTATATGACTGTGTAGAGTCACAACAAAATGAATCTTGTTGCTGAGGTACTATTTCCACACATTACAAATCCAAAAGCTATCAAAACCATGAGACAGAGATTGGACAACGTTGTGCACTAATGCTTTTCAAGTTACTGAATATGGTTGTGTTTAGTTTGTGGTAGTTAAAACACACCTCTACCTGTGGCGTCATCCTTGTTACACACGTCATGATATTACGTCACATATAAAAGAGGCCTATAGGGCTATAAAAATACGACAGCTCTATCATCATCATTTTAGTAGGTTGTTGGAGGGCAAGAAGATGTGGAAGCATATAAATTACGTTCACATGCATGCGAAATTATTTTTATTTGAGATTTTAAGGGCTTTGGTAAAATTATTTTAAGAATAGGAATTTTACATTGCACAATATTTTTATAATAATAATCATCATCATCATCATCATCATCATCATCATCATCATCATCATCATCATCATCATCATCATCATCATCATCATTATCATTATTATTATTATTATTATTATTGTGTCGGATAGGGCAGTGGCTGGAACACTCGCTACTGTGTCGCAAGTTAAGCACCGTCCAGTGCGGTTAGCACTTGGATGGGTGACCGCAAAACATGAAGCGACAAATAACAACGCCCCCTGTTGACTCAACTGTGACTGAGTACCTACTCTCTTAAGGGTGGGGAAGGTAAAGCAGCGAGAGAGAGAGATGGGCATCACCCTCACTACGCTGGCCCAAGATAAGTGTGATCTCCAACATCACGCTCCCCTACAGCCACAAGGCTATTTGACTACCTTATTATTATTATTATTATTATTATTATTATTATTATTATTATTATTATTATTATTATTATTATTATTATTATTATTATTTTCTTTTTTCTTTTTTTTTTAATTTAAATTTTAAGTTAAAAAATGTTACATTAGCCAATGCTAAAATTCTCTGTCAGCAGGATAAGTGTTGTCACCTTCTGCCTTGCTCTGTCATCGTCGTAAGTGGGAGGCTGTGTACAAGATGGCGGCCTGATGAGCACTGGCAAGGCGTCAGTCTGCATGTGTGCAGGACTCCACTCCATCCGAGTCAGCTTTAACACGTACTCAGGGCTGTTACGGAAATCCGTGTCCGAAGCCACGTGAATCACCTGCGAGAAGAAAAATATACATGGAAACCGTGTTTACTGTCGTTATCATTATTATTGTCATCACCATTATCGTCATCATCATCATCATCATCATCATCATCATCATCGTCGTCGTCGTCGTCATATCGTCATCGTCGTCCTATTTGTCATTATCATCTTCTTCTTATGTTCTAGGTTCTTCTCAAAGAGCATGTGAGTTACCCTCTGTGATGTGTTGGAAGACGTGGGATACAGTGACATCATCATCTTCATCATCATCATGCTCTCCATCATCAACGTCATCATCATCATCATCATCATCGCAACCATAATCATCGCCATTATCGTCATCGTCGTCATCATCATCACCATCAATCTAATGACTGACCTGTTCAGGGTTCTTCTCGTTGGGCATGGGTGGGGCGCGGGATGCGTTGGAAGACGTGGAATAGAGGGACCTGGGTCGTTTGGTAATCGCAGTCTCCATGTAAGTGGCTGTTAGAAAAGTCCCTCCCGCAGTCTCCGGTCTCTGTAATGTATTTAATAAAAGTAATTATCATTATAATAATTATACCTTGTTAATATTTTACATTGTTAATGTTAAACTATTTCGTGTCCTTGTTGTTATTGGTCTAAGATCATAATGTGTACAGACCTTAACTAATACAAAACGAAATGAAATTAAAAAAAAAGTAGTATTATAATATAGCAAACGTAGGTGAATTACATCGATAAAGCAGAAGTTATTTCTTTCATCAACCATGATCGGGTTCAGTGTTTGGCACGATGAAAGCATGTGAGGCTCTACAAGTAAGAATACATTTGTGACCTGTCATGACAAAATAAGGGTTAAGTCCCTCATAATATGAGGGATGACAAAATAAGGGTTAAGTTCCTCATATTATGAAGTATGACAATATAAAAGTAAAGCTCCTCATATTATGAGGGACTTAAAACCATTATTTTGTCAAGATTGGTCATATTTTATTGTCACCATGCCACAGCAAAATCCTTGTAACGTTTATATTTGGTGAATGAAGAATAGTCTTAAGTCTTTTGTCTTAATGTCGATTCATTGACGACAAATCCCTTCGCCATTTGCAATTTAACTGAACCCAAAAAAAAAAAAGCTTATATCTTACCGTTGATGACATGTCCGATCGAGTCAGCGAGATTTTTCGGCCTGACGGAGGTCTCTGGGAAGCGGCGTTGGTCGTGTGGAGGGACTGCGAGGGTTGCTGTAGTGTTGGATCGACGTTCTCGTCATTCTTGCTCGCTATTGTCAAGGCGCTGTTGGTTCTTCTCAGCATCGGGCTCCCCCTTGGAAGGGCCCCGTCCTGCTTCTTGTTGGTGACCTCAGCCGCTTGCGTCAGCTCTGCCTCCGAGACGTCACTTTTGATCGTGGGTGTGGTAGGGGTGTGCTGGTGGTGGTGGTGGTCGCTGACACCCGGATTGTCGATGTTGGCGCTGCTGTTGTTGTGATAATGGTTGTTGCTCAGTAGAGGTTGTTTTCTTGCGGAAGCTTCAGAGCTGTTTGAAATAAAATACATTTCCATTGAGACAAAATGCAAAATCTGACATTTAACGTCACTGTAAACCTAGTTCAATAGTGCTCTTAAGTAGAAGACAAATTTGGGACGTTAAAAATTTAGTCACATACATTTTATTCATATATTTATTTTGATTCTGTTGCCCCATGATACTGGTGTCATTTGGTACTTTCTCAACGAAAGCACAATTCCAGCGCAGTGCCATCGACAAGCACCACAGGACCAGCCAACTCTTCCTAACTTATTAGTTTAAAGTTTTGGGGCAACTCGTGGGCTCTAAAACACAAGCTCTAACGATAGATCTTTATCTATCCTGTTTGACAACTACTACTTTTGACAATAGATCAAGAACTTCATCTTTTAAAAAAACAACAAAAAAAACATTACAAACTATAAGTTACAACATCAATGAGTTGTTTTGGGTGTTTTCTTTCCAAAGAAGAATATTGGTCTCACCGAGAGCTGCTGGTGCTGCCATTAGAATTGCGCCTGCCGCTGCCCAGGCGTGGGCGATGACCTGCCGACCTTCTCTGCTGTCTGGGTGACCTTGACCCCTCGAACGAACGCTCGCTGATCTGTGGAGAGGCCAGCAGGTGGAGATGGGGAGGTTTCCTAGCAGGTCCCGCTTCCCCTTCCCCATCCCCGAACACGTAAGAGGAGGAAACGAGACCCCCGCTCGGAAACAACCCTCCTGTGTCGTCATCCGCGTGGCCGAGGGACGTGACGTCATCTCCCGCCTTGGTGGAATCTTGTTTCGTTTCCTCCCCTCCTCCTGCGATCACCATTGTGCAATCCTCTTTCTCGCCAGAAGTGGCGTCATTGTCTCCGATAATTTCTTTGGAGAGCGAGCTGGTAGGACCGGTAATGCTCTCTTTACTTTGCTTGCGGTCCTTTTTCTGCGTGGCGGTAGGTTTCGGCGATTCTTCCTCTTCCAAGATGGCTGCACAGACAAGGCGACCGTTCCTGAACGCTTCTTCTTTGGCGGTGCGGCCTTGCTTGTTGGTTTTGGTGAGAGGGTGGCGGTATTTGTGGTGGTAGGATACCAGCAGGCGAACCAAGTTAGCGTTTCCCGCCATGGCTGCATAGTGTAGCGCAGTATTGCCGAATCTGTACATCAAAGAGGAAAAACAATGCGTTCATGAAATGCTACTATTAATTATGCACGATATGAAACCATGTATCCTATACTGAAAGAATTCACTTTTGAACATCCAAAAATACCGTAAATGAAATTGCCTCTGGATTGTAGATCAGCTTAAATCCTGGCATCCACAGCCAACGTTTTTGAAGCGTAAGCTGGGCTGGAAGATCACAACATATTTTTAAAAAACGGTATTCTTTTTTCCGAGGACTAGTTCGGATTTCTGCCTAAGCCGCCTCAAGCCCATATTTCAACTAATAGATTTTTTTTAAATATAATATTTTTAAGGCTTATGGATCGTTTTTAAGACCAACTGACGAATTGAGGAATAACAGTTCTCTCCCTCTTCTCTGTTCCGGACTCCATCACATTCCATCACCCGGACTTTAAAGATCCTGACGTGGGCTTCCTAGACAAGTGAGTTCCCGCTATATAAATGCAGTCCTTCTCCCCTCATCCCCGATGGCTTAGGACTTTGCTTAGTTGTCTTGGCCGTCAACCGACACACGCCAATCAGGACGTGGGTCCCGCGGGCGGCTGGAGGGAGGGAGGGAGATCTTGTATTGGCCAGCGACTTGAGCAGCTCTTGAGCTGATATATATATATATATATATATATATATATATATATATATATATAGAGAGAGAGAGAGAGAGAGAGAGAGAGAGAGAGAACGAGAGAATCAATTTTCTATAAAAGCTCAGCACACCATGCCAATCCTAAATATTTATTGGCATTGTTAATTCAGGTAGCCCTACGGTATAGGATAGGTAGGGCTTATTTAGTGGTGAGGGTATCTGGAACGGGATTAGTGCTTGTGTTAGAACAGAATGGATGGGGAAAATTAATTGTCCTAAACTAATATCTCCGTCGTGCGACTGACTTACTTGTCACATTGCATGAGATCAAAGTCGGGCGCGTTGAGCAGTACTGTGGCCAGTTCCACTCTTTCGTACACGCAGGCGTGGTGGAGAGCGTTCATGCCGTGTTTGTCCCGGGGGTCTATCCTCACCCCCTCTTCGATCAGCAGCCTGGCGATGCCCACCCCCCAGTCCTCAGGTTGCACGTAAGCCGCTAGCATCAGAGGGGTGCGGCCGCTAGCGTCGCGAGCTTCCAAGTTCACACCTAGGTTCACCAGCAGTGGCACCTGAACGCACAGGATAATAATAATAATAATAATAATAATAATAATAATAATAATAATAATAATAATAATAATAATAATAATAATAATCCACCATAACCACCACCACCACCATCATCATCATCATCATCATCATCATCATAGAGTATAGCGAACGGATACCAGAACATCATTCAATCCGGACAGAAAACTTGCCTAGCCTTATGAATTGGATAACTTATCGAGAAGAAAGTCGTTGTTGGGCAACATTGCAAAGTCCGTAAATATGACGATAAGCACGAAGAAAGTCAATGTCCCCAAAAGCTAGGACCGTATGTGGGATCGACAAGAAGAAGAAGAAGATGTAATAGAAGAAGAAGAAGAAGAAGAAGATGTAATAGAAGAAGAAGAAGAAGAAGAAGAAGAAGAAGAAGAAGAAGAAGAAGAAGAAGAAGAAGAAGAAGAAGAAGAAGAAGAAGAAGAAGAAGGACTAAGAAGTAGCTAACACCACCAAGCCCAAAGGGCTGGAGGAAATGAAGGTGATAACAACAATGGCGACAACCACAACAGCAACAACAACCGACCTGTGGGAGGTAGCCACGTAGCATAATGTCACAGATGCTGAGCGGAGGACCTCGCAGTCCACTTGTTGCCGACTGGGGCCGCATAGTGCCGACTGTATGTGGTTCAAATCCCGAGATCTAGTCCCAGAACGTGGCGATGTTCGCTGCAACAGAAGAAAGTGATAACCGTCATATTAGAGAGAGAGAAAGAGAGAGAGAGAGAGAGAGAGAGAGAGAGAGAGAGAGAGAGAGAGAGAGAGAGAGAGAAAGAGAGAGAGAGAGAGAGAGAGAGAGAGAGAGAGAGAGAGAGAGAACTCCTTGTTTCCTGGAACTTGCAATAACACTGTTTAAAATTGACGGAAACATCGGATATATGCTACAAGGGTTCGGGTAAGGGTTAGTTGTAGATCTTTCCCTAGCCCTTGCCCTAACCCTTTTCTCTACAAAAATGCTCTTTTTCAGTCTCAAAAACCCATTTGCCTTCTTGGATACTTAAATTGTATGAAACCAAGTGAGGACACTATCCGGCGTCAATAAACGGTTCGAAAACATTCTCAAACGGTTCGTAAAAGACAGTTGACCTAGAACCAAATACAGCGTGACCTAATTCGTGGCCTAGAGGAGACGAAACTCACTTTTTCTTGCGTTTTGAAAGTTACCTTGGATCTGGGGACGTTCGCATGTTCCCAGATACCAAACCTGTGTTTCCAGATGACCGTACAAAAACAAATATACCTTGTTCTCGGTACAGTTATACGACTTTTTACTATATATATATATATATATATATATATATATATATATATATATATATATATATTTGACAGGATTGAACAGAGGAAAGAGGATGTTTCTGGCGGCGACGACGATGGACGAGAGTAGGGGAAGAAAGAGGAGGAGGAAGACGACGACGACGATGATGTTGATGATGATGATGATGATGATGATGATGATGATGATGATGATGATGATGATGATGATGATGATGATGATGATGATGATGATGATGATGATGATGATGACAACGATGAAGAGGACGAGGACGTAGACGAGGAGGAATTTCAAAAATCTTTCAAGCAACGGCTGAAGTTATACGTGCTCAACCACTGATAATATGTCACCTTTTTTTTTTTAATACAAATATCTTACTGTCTTCAGAGCTTTGGCGTTCTTGTTGATGTTTGTTTGAGGTGGTTTTTTTCTTCCTATGAACCCTAAGCATTTCAAAAGCTAGCCATCGTCATCATCATCATCATCATCATCATCATCATCATCATCATCATCATAATCATCATCATCATCATCATCCTCATCATTGTCGCGATAGGCAATTTCAACCCAGCACTAAAGCTTCATGACTACACGGTCAGTCTGTTTTGACCTGTGTACAGTTACTTCGCTGACTAGCAGACGACAGGAGAAGGTTGTGTTAAGCATAGGTAGGCTACAGCTTCAAAAGATAAACCGTGACGTCACCCAGCTTACCAATCACCCGCCATCCCCGCAGTGGCGCTACTAGGCTTGAGATCTCGCGCGCTTGGGTTGACCACAGCGTGACGAGAGTTAGTCTTTGTCCGAACATCATCGTAGCAAGACGCACGTTGATAGAACTCTCTAGCTGAAGACTAAAGCAGGTGACGGATGAAAATCATTCATTGCACTATAGCCAGAGACTAACATTGTCAAGAAGGTAAATGATCAATCGTTTGTTTCATTGCGATTATTTGATATGATTATTGGATTATGTTTGTGAAGTTTTGCCATGTTTTAGAATTGTGACTGTTAGTGAAACTTTGCTTGACCACTGACCAACGGTTGTTTTTCCTATTTGTATTATTGCAGACCAGTAACTGTACCGGAGAATGTGTATATTATTAATTGCTTCTCCCTGTGTTTATTCTAGCCATGATATGTGTATATATATATGTATAGGAATTATATTGGAGATTCCAGTGGACATCGGACTTAGACAACTGTTCGTCTCTTAACTATATAAGTGGAGATGATCTCACTGAGGGCGTTGCAGAGTCTCATATTTTGCAGACGAGCAGGCATCTTGGTCCACGGCTGGGAACAAACTCCATAGAGAGGCAACCCTGACACGTGGCCTGCAACCTTGAGCAGCGAGAGCAGTGTGCTCCACTGGCTCACTGGTCTACGAAGAAGGATAGACCACAACACCGCTCAACGACGAGACAGTTAAGTCACTAGAAACCGTGCACCAAAACTGCTATAGAAGTACTGTGAGATAGTCCACTCTTCCAGACAAACGAACTATAGAACAGAAAGCATTATTAGCCCAATGATGAGACAGTAGCTGCATAGACCTATCAAGGAGCGAACTACTCGAAGTGAAATTTTGAAATTTTTAGTAAGTATAGTGATTAGAAGATTTTGTATAGAGTAGAGGAAATAAATGTGTGATATTTACTGTTAACAAGTGTCTGGACTACCTATGTTTCATAGCCGTGTGAGAACTAGCGTGTCAGTGAATCTTTACACTTTTCTCCCTATCTCTGTAACCCCATCCTAACACAGACCGGGCCAAACTTATAAATGTATTAAGATTAGTCATAGGGTGATTTACTAGCCGATCTCCGCAGACGAACGACGAGTGGGTAATAGCAATCCATTGTGCAGAGCCCGGCAACAATAGACCCGCCGTCACAATCATCAAAATCCTCAACATCATCATCATCATTACCACCACTATCTTCACCATCATCATCAACATCATCATCATCATCCCCATTATCATCATAATAATCATCATCAACATCATTCTCACGACGATTTCTACATTGTCATTACTAGAAATGTATACGTAGGGTCTTTTTAGCAACCCTGCAGCTAGAAGAACGAGAACTTGCTGTAGCGTTGCCAAATACAATGAAATATGGTTCGTCATCGTAGAAACACATTCATAGTATTAATTCCAAACTGCCTGGTTAATGTATTGGTTTACGGAGTGGGTTTATAATGCTCCACGACTCCCTTGAATAAACATCCTGCGTTGAATGATCGCATTACTGACATACGACACGATTCAACAGCACCAATAAGAGTGTTGTCAAAAGAGATGAATTCTCATTGGTTTGTTATTAAATTTCATATCCTATCCTATCCCGTGACTCGGAGGTCGTAGGGGCACCGCAGATGATCGTTTAACCAGCGTACTCCATCTTTAAATAAACAAGAACAACGCTGCTCGTTTTTGGAGCTGTTCTCTTGTTGTTGTTGTTGTTGTTGTTGTTGTTGTTATTGTTGTTGTTGTTGTTGTTGTTGTTCTTCTTCTTCTTCTTCTTCTTCTTCTTCTCTTTCTTTTTTTCCCTTTATTTCTTTCCATCTTTACAAAGCTAAATATCAAAAACACTTTTTTCGTTGCAGTATTATAAAGTTGAATTACAGTCGTTGAACCAACACAAACTTCCAACACTTCACTTTCACACCAAAGAGGCAAACGCACAAACACTAGCATTTCAATCCTCCCCAATCGCGAACTCCTAGTAGCTACAGTAGCTTAAGAACACGGTACATTTACAACTCAGCACAGCTTACGCATGCAGAAAATAAAAGTGCCATATCAAGAGCCCACCTCTCGTTGTATGTAAACGTTATTTTATTTATTTTTATTTTATTTTTTTTCTGGGGGGGAGGGGGAGGTTGTTATTAATAACCGCAAATCAATCGTTGCAGTGAATTCAAAATCCAGAGTTAATAGTAGGCCTAATATGCGCCCAGAAAATCCCGAATGAAGAAGGCAATGCTTGTAGTATTTATAGCAATCTACGTCATCAGTATTGGAACACAAGTAAGCTCACTACCCTCCCCTACCACCACCTCCCCCCCCTCTCTAGCCTCTCACCCTAACCCATCTTACACTCCCTAAGCTCCAACAGTTTGTGACACTAGGCATGGGAAGACTTGATCACAGTAAAATCAAGTCAATAAACCTGTATTCTGTTGTAAAGCCCGGAAACTGTTGTTTCCTCTATTAGAAACGCCCCTTTAACAGCATGGTCGTATCAGCCAACATTTCCAAGCAACACTCACATAAACTCTACATTTCATGATCTGCAAATAATCTAGCTTTAGTTTTTTTTCTCATCGATGTTATTGTCTTTCTTGCCTTTTATACTATAGTTGTACGGTAGGTTTATGGGATTTTTTTCATTGTTGAAACGACTAATATACTTCTGTTTGGTTTTTTTTTTTTTTTACTTTGTACTTGGTCCTATTCATTGTCATCCTTTGTCAAAGGGTAGCGCCTTGTTTTAGCTTGGCTTTTGTGTGCCCTTTATGTTGTCCGTGTTTTGTTTGCTTGTCTCGTGGATAATAAAATTCTGGTTAAACCAAGAAACCAAAACAAACTCAAGCACGCCTTGTAGCATTTCTTAAACAACGCTTAACGTTGCTAGCCGCACACCGTATTCTTCACTCACGATAACAGTATAAATAATTAGGCATAGCCAAACAATCGGTAATCGCGAACGTCCCTTAACAGATAACCACAAGGGCAGGATCCATACACCAGCACACCTTTATAGTACTACTGGAGCTGCCGTTTAAAACTGAATCACAAAGCACTCGACATAAAACGCAACCAACGGATTGAAACACTTGTCAGCGTTCAACTGATATCGCACCTGGCTCTGTTTACCTGATAACGGTGTATTAGAGAAAGCTGGACATAGACAGAGAGAGAGAGAGAGAGAGAGAGAGATAGAGGGGGGGAGAGAGAGAGAGAGATGGTGTTCGAAGGAGGACAAAGTGTTTCAATTTCGATATCATGACCAGTTTCAACGTTAAATCAAACCCCCATATCAACTCAATCAAACCAGCTCAAACTAAATCCTTGTCTAAAACTCCACAATTATCAATATTAAATTGCCTTATCGAACATGACGCAAAGCAAGTTGCAAAGTGCCTTACACGGCATCAAAAATAACGCATGCCCGTGACGGAGCGTTTTATTCGAGATCGAAAGTGACACAATCACGTTGCAAAGTGTTTATTTATTTATTTATTTATTTATTTAATCGTTCTCATGTAGCGCTTTTCCAGCTCAAGAGCTGCTCAAGGCGCTGGCCGATACAGGATCTAACTCAAGCCGCCCGAGGTGCCAACTTGCAGCCTTTGGGCGCATCGTAATAACGCTCCAGACAACTGAGCACAATCCTGGGCAGCCAAGGATGGGGGAGAAGGACCTAGGTGCATGCTGGGTGTGTTCTTGTCACCGGCACTCACCCGCCTAGGACATGAGCGTCAGGATCTGTAAAGTCCGTTATGATGGAATGTATGCGACACAGACTAGACCTCGGTTTATACTCTCATCCGAAGGAGTAGGAAACGGGAGTAAAGTATCTTTCCCAAGGACACAACACAATGCCCCGTCCTGGGCTCGAACCCGGGACCTTCAGATCCGCAAGCCAAAGCTCTACCATTAGGCCACCGTGTTGTGCCTTAAACGGTTTTCCACAAAAAAAAAATGAAATAAAGAACATGTTTCAGTACGGAATGCCAGAACAAGGCCAAGCACCTTACACGGCTTCAAAAACTACACGATCTGATCAGGTCAACACAGAATCCCCAAAGCGCCTTCCTCGTGGATCGTTTAAAGCGCGCTTGTCTAGCTGCACAAGGTTTTTGTTTAATAACAACAACGGCAACAATTCTTTTTTTTTTTAAATAAGCAGTGTTGACAATTCTCGTTGTAACAAATTTAGCAGGAACATTTACTCATAATAATAAACTTTCACCGACAAGCAGACTGATTGACATCATAAGATGGCCAGTGATCACATCCGGGTAACCTGACAGAGCAACCTGGATCGAAGTTGCGAATTCTAGAAAGATGAGCTGAGCGCTCCGCTGTGACGACGATGTTTACTTGTAAAGGGAACGATTGATTATCCACGCTCGGGGGTCCCAAGATGCAGGAGGCTATTCGCTGACATGACAACTGCACCGTGTTGGCCAAAGTTCACAGTTCTAGGGTCTACTGGGCATGGCACCCGCGACCTCAAGAAACACGAGTTATGCGCCCTGCGCTACCAGCTCAGTCTTACAAACATTGCAGAATCTGTTTCTATCCAGTATGGCAAACCTAATGGTAAGACCAAAGGCGATACAATGCGGGAGGGAGAGAGAGAGAGAGAGGGGGTGGGGTGGTTGGGGGGGGGAGAGATGAAGGGGGTCTTATAAGAAACAGGGTTAGTGGTTTACATTTTGTTTTCCTGTCTATCGAGAATCGAACCAGCGACCTCAAGAAGTCATCAAAAGCCTGTATGACAAGGCTACCAGTGCAGTCCTCCATAACAGCGTCATCGGGAACTGGTTCAGAACAACAATCGATGTGCGTCAAGGATGCCTACTCTCTCCAACACTCTTCAACATCTTCCTAGAGCGCATCATGTCAGATGCTCTTGCAGATCACGAAGGCACAGTCAGCATAGGGGGCAGAGCAATCTCCAATCTTCGTTTTGCGGATGATATTGATGGATTGGCTGGAGAGGAACAAGAACTTGAACAGCTTGTACAGAGGCTTGACACCACCTCCAGAGCTTATGGAATGGAAATAAGTGCAGAGAAGACCAAAATGATGACCAACAACACCAATGGCATCAACACGGACATCAAAGTACAAGGCCAATCCCTCAACACAGTGCACAGCTTCAAATATTTAGGAGCCATTGTGTCAGACAATGGGTCTCGACAGGAAGTCCTCTCCAGGATCGCACAAACAACTGCTGCCCTGACAAGGTTGAAGCCCATTTGGAAAGACAGAACCATCAGTCTACATTCCAAAGTAAGACTGCTGCGCTCTCTGGTCATCTCCATCTTCCTATATGCTTGCGAAGCATGGACCCTCACAGCAGATCTCCAACGAAGAATACAAAGCATGGAGATGAGGTGCTACAGAAGACTTCTGTGCATTTCCTATACCCAACACATCACCAACGACGAAGTCCGACAGACCATCACACAAGCCATTGGACAACACGATGACCTGCTCACAGTGGTGAAGAAACGGAAACTCCGATGGTATGGCCACGTCACCAGATCATCAGGCCTTGCAAAGACCACTCTGCAAGGCACAGTGCAAGGAGGTAGAAGAAGGGGGAGACCGAAAAAGAGGTGGGAGGACAACATTCGAGAATGGACTGGTTTGACACTGAGCGAAGCCATGAGGGCTGCTGAGGACAGAGAAAGATGGAGTATGCTGGTTAAACGATCATCTGTGGTGCCCCTACGACCTTCGGGTTATGGGACAGGATAGGATAGGATAGGACCTCAAGAAACCCGAGCTTTGCGCTGTAACAACTGAGCTATATATCCACTGTGCGCATGCCAGACCTTTCTCACTGAGGGAGGGCAGGCTTAGTGTGATACTGGTGAGATCAATGTCGATGTAAGAGGGACTTAATTAAGACAAACGTTTACATGGCGCCAATTTTCGGCCACTGTTTCCCTTAAGGGAAAGGAACAAACATGGCTCTGTTTACACTGGATCGCCTTATCAGCTTGACTTTCTTGCCCTGTAAGGCATTTTTCTTTTCTTGTCCTGTTAAGGCATTTTTCTTGCCCTATATGATATTTTTCTTGCCCTGTAGGGCGTTTTTCTTGCCCTGTAAGACAAATTTCTTGCTTTGTAAGGCACTATTCTTTCCCTGAAACCGTTCTTGACCTGTAAGGCAATTTTTTGTCTTGCCTCTATATTACTATTTAAGGTATTTTTCTTGCTCTTTAAGGCACTTTGCCTGCAGTTTCATTTGTGATGACGGTATAGCTACATGGTTGTATAATTTCGTCCAGGTGATTTACAGTCAAATATGATCATTGATTTAATGCCCTGTAAATCATTTTTTTCTTTTCTTGCCCTGTTAAGGTATTTTTCTTGCCCTTCATGATACTGTTCTTGCCCTGTGAAGCACATTTCTTGCACTGTAAGGCAAATTTCTTGCTCTGTAAGGCAATAGTTTTTTTTACCTCCACGGCACTGTTACAATTCAGACGCGCATGATAGATCCGATAATTTTGGTTTTGCAAAGTATGCAATGGTAGCGGTATTTACCTTTGATTTGATTTTGCGCTGTTGCTAGAAGAAGCTTTGTATAATGTTGATAATTTTGAGAATACTGTTGAGAATTTTCTGGAATTACTATTTATTATCGGCCGAAGCTTCCAGATATGTCCGGTAACAGCTAAGCGATTCTTCTAACCTGAAGAGGGTTCTATGACGTAAGACAGTGCGTAGTTCCGGTGACGAGTTTTAATTTGATTGGATGTTATTGCGTCATGCTGGAATGTTCGAATTTTTCTCGATTGCAGAGAGGCTATTTACGTAATGCACTGTCTGTTTGTGTGAGCGATTTTGGATGATTTATGTAGCGATTTGCGGAAAGCGAACTTGTGTGTAGTTGTTGATGTTTGCTGAATAAATTTGGAAAACTTTATACGACTCCTGCCTTGTTGCTGAGTGAACAGGCTGCGTGGTTAAACGAATTTGAGTTACACTTATCAGGATTCAAGCATCGGGCCTGAATCTATTATTGATAAACAACGTGTTACAGGCACCGTTCTTGCCTTGTTATGCTGTTGTTTGTAGTTTTGTTTGCACCGTGAGGCATTGTTTTTGCCTTGTCCTATAATTCTTTTCTTTGGCTCTGTAAGGAACATTTCTTGTAAGGCACATATTTCTTGCCATGTAAGGCATTTTGCTTGCTCTGTAAGAAATTTGTCTTGTAAGGCGCTTTCCTGCAGTTTCATTTGTGATGACGGTATAATCGCCTGGTTGTATAATTTCGTCCTGGTGTTTTACGGTCAAAGATGATCAATTCAATGATTTAATATAATTATTTTTTTATTATTATTAAGGATTTGTATAGCGCACATATTTCGCCGTACTTGGCGACTCAAGGCGCTGGCCGATACCGGATCTAACTCAAGCCGCCCGAGGCACAAACTTGCAGCCTTTGGGCGCATCGTAATAACGCTCCAGACAACTGAGCACAATCCTAGGCAGCCCGGGATGGGGGAGAAGGACCTAGGTGCATGCTGGGTGTGTTCTTGTCACCGGTACTCACCCGCCCAGGACATGAGCGTAAGGATATTTAAAGTCCGTTATGATGGAATGTATGCGACACAGACTAGACCTCGGTTTATACTCTCATCCGAAGGAGAATATGTAATGGGGAACGTAAATATAATCTGGAAAAAATGTAGTCAAGTGCATAGTCTAGAGTTGGAGTTTCTGAGTCTATGGCTATGTAAATAAACCCTTACCCGAAGGAAAATGTCCGCCTCTCTGTCTTTTTTAAATATCTCTATCAAGTTCCATCGGTAGGTCATTATGCCTCTACGTAATCTATGCCCTAGTCTATTAACCCTTACCAATGTGGACAGTAAAATGAGAAGGGCCGTGTCTTATCAAAAACCCAACTCCCCCTCTCTCCATCCTCGCCCCCATTCCCTCTTCTTTCCTTCCAACTTCTTTCACCTCCTTCATCCTATCCCACCCTTGCCGGGTTTCGGTGTGCCAGGTCTTGTAATTCAGAAATCAAAAGATTTATCGTATTGAACTCCTCTAGTATAGAGGCAAAAGGCTCGGCTCCAATAATCAAAATATTTAGTACCGGATCCGCAACTTGCCTTTCTATGCTCCAGCAATGTTGTATTCCCTCTTCCCCCCCCCCCCTCTCCTCCGACCCCCTCACTAAGTTTTATCTTCAGCTGATTTTGTCCTCTTCTGGGCTTCCGTCTTAGTTAAGACCAATTGACGCATGCAAGCGGACAGATGTGTTCGACCTACACAAACTATGATATGGTTGGTTGGTTGTTTTATTAACGTCTTTTTTCATCAAGATGATAAAGACTAACTATGATATATAGCTCGGCGGAAACACGAAAGACAAGATAATGGTCAGAGAAAGGTGTGACCCCTCGAAGTCTGAGATGACTCTCCAGTGCTTTATCTCCTTGTCTTGAATGCTTGAACGCTACTAAGCATACTCTCTAGCTAGACAATCAAACCCTATCATCGTGTCAGCATGACAGGTTGAGAACTTCAGATAGAAGGCACTCTACTGCGGAGACTGTTTGATATTTGCAAAATCCTTTGACTAAATGTCTCCATGACTTTAAAATCGACTGTCACTCTACTTGAGACAGTTCCGATGAAAAAGAATCATACTATCTCTCTCTCTCTCTCTCTCTCTCTCACACACACACACACACACACACACATTTAAAGATCTTGAGTCAAATAAACTGCATTTCTTAGTGATACTTTCCGTGAAGGGTTTGAAAGTGAAGGTTTTTATAAAGTGCGATACCTCTAGATCAATGGGTCCCGACAGGAAGTCCTCTACAGGATCGCACAAACAACTGCGCGTGCTGCCCTGGCGAGGTTATAGCCCATTTGGAAAGACAGAACCATCAGTCTACATTCCAAGGTAAGGCTGCTGCGCTCCCTTGTCATTTCCATCTTCCCATATGCTTGCGAAACATGGGCCCTCACAGCAGATCTCCAAAGAAGAATACAAAGCATGGAGATGAGGTGCTACAGAAGACTTCTGGGCATTTCCTATACCCAGCACATCACCAACGACGAAGTCCGACAGACCATCACACAAGCCATTGGACAACACGATGACCTGCTCACAGTGGTGAAGAAACCGAAACCTTTATGGTATGGCCACGTCACCAGATCATCAGGCTTTGCAAAGACCATCATGCAAGGCACAGTGCAAGGAGGTAGAAGAAGAGGGAGACCGAAAAAGAGGTGGGAAGACAACATTCGAGAATGGACTGGTTTGACACTGAGCAAAACAATCAGGATTGCTGAGGACAGGGAAAGATGGAGTACGCTGGTTAAACGATCATCTGTGGTGCCCTTACGACCTCCGAGTTATGGGATAGGATAGGATAGGACCTCTAGATATGCTGGGTTTAAAGGCAAAACTCACTATATTTCACGCACCCATGGTAATCCTATTGTACAATAAAATAACTTCCTCGATATCATGGAATTCAGAAAAGGGATAACATGTGGGATCCAAAGTTACAGTGAAGAACAGAAAAAATGGCCATCTGAACTTAGGACGCAATTTCACAATCTAAACTTCATTGGCCTCAGAAAAGGGGATATATATCAAGAAAAGCACAATCATGCCAAAACAAATAACCACCAATTGGCTGGCTTTCAACAGACCTGAGAAGGAACCTAACTGAGTCACAGCCAAAACTATTTCCGATGATTATCCAGCCAATTGGTGGTTATTTGTTTTGGCATGATTGTGCTTTTCTTGAGGACTTCACCCAAGCATCTTGTTATGCTATTGGAAAATCAATCCCTTGATTTTCAGCAAGCCCGGGTGATATACTCCTGAGCTGAGAACACAGTAAAATGGTTGTCTGCAACTACGGCGTAATTCCACGAAACTGAAACCGCTGGCAGCATTAGAGGAGAGGGAGAGTTCTTTCCTACCGATCTCCTTATTCCCAGTAAGGTAGCATTAGAGGAGAGAGAGTTCTTTCCTATCTATCTCCTTATTCCCAGTAAGGTAGCATTAGAGGAGAGAGAGTTCTTTCCTATCTATCTCCTTATTCCCAGTAAGGTAGCATTAGAGGAGAGAGAGTTCTTTCCTACCGGTCTCCTTATTCCCAGTAAGGTAGCATTAGAGGAGAGGGAGAGTTCTTTCCTACCGATCTCCTTATTCCCAGTAAGGTAGCATCAACTCCAGTTCCATTTTCTTAGGCAAGACAACTCCAACCTACAACTTCTTTGGTTCTCTATCTCTGCAATGCTTTCGCCCTGAAAAATTGCCCAACCCTACCATGTTGTTAGCAAGCTTTCATGCCTACGGCAATACCACTATGTGCAACGATAACCGACCACTCAACGGCCCTTGTGACCGACCTTAAGTGGCTCCGTGTCTTCTTAAGTGCGCTACCTTACGTATTGAATATAAAGCATGAACGATAAGGAGAACATTTTAACCTTGCTTAAGGCTACACCTAGACTAGGCTTCCTCATTCCATGTTATAGAATAATAATAATAATAATAATAATAATAATAATAATAATAATAATAATAATAATAATAATAATAATAATAATAATAATAATAATAATAATAATAATAATAATAATAATAATAATAAAAGCATATTATAGTACGCTGAGATTCATACCTAAATAAAATATTGTCGTGTGGATTCAATTCAGACATGCGTGATTTATAATAATAATAATAATAATAATAATAATAATAATAATAATAATAATAATAATAATAATAATAATAATAATAATAACTAATAATAATAACTAATAACAATAGCAACAAGAATAAATGTGGATTTATATAGCGCAATTTCCTGAGCAATGCTAAGGCTCACTATAATAATACTACACACAAATACAGAATTCCTACTTTGATTTTACAGAATTATTACTTACACTTACTACCTTCCTTAACCCATTACCTGCATACGATACTGTTCATTGATCATTACGTTACACTTCTGAGTGCTTTAAAAAAAATTATTATTAAGCAAACTGTTTTGACAACCAAGTATCACAACATAAGCATGCGTGCATAGTAAG
Source organism: Oncomelania hupensis (assembly GCA_036898135.1). Taxonomy (NCBI): domain Eukaryota; kingdom Metazoa; phylum Mollusca; class Gastropoda; order Littorinimorpha; family Pomatiopsidae; genus Oncomelania; species Oncomelania hupensis. The sequence goes on from CM072516.1 coordinate 74,526,226, forward strand.
ATAAACATTTTTGAGCGTTGTGGCCAAGTAGGCTAAGGCGGAACTAACTGCCTTGTCCACAGGCCAGAAATCAATGGCGCCTGACAGGCGTGGGTTCGATCCTGCATCGGGGCGTTATGTTTCTCCGAATATTATTTACTTTCGACTCGGGCAACGTCTCGGGGGTTTTCTCCGGGTACTCCGGTTTGCTCCCCCAGCAAAATTTCAAACAATTTCAAAAATTTAAAGAATTTCTAAATTTCAAAAAAATCACAACTAATGTTAGGTAGGTTGGGTTTGGGCGCGCCACAGGCTGCGACTACGCCTTCCACAGGGGAGGCGGCCCAGAATTTCCCGATAAAAAGGGACAATAAAGCATTAAAATCTATTTTTAAAAAATCTAAAAAAATCATTTATACAACAGGCGCTGGAGATTGGAATGCCAGCGGCTGTTGTTGTTGTTGTTGTTTGTAGATTATAGTCACACGACACTTTCGCATATAGGTGACTACTGGACCGATTTATACTGACACCAGCGGGCCAGTTGTTGGTAAAGGCAAAGAATATCTACTACGCAAAGAACGGTCATAAGGCCTAGGATAGCGAAACGATGAGCGCGAGCGCCGCCAAGCGGCTGAAATGATAATTACGTCCCTTTGTTGCTGAAAAGCATGGCGGACAGTGGGGAGAAAGCGTACGATTGTTGTACATAGTTATTTAGAGGATATTGCAGGATAGAGGACAATGAGGATTTGACAACTACATTTTTGCCAGTGTGATATTAGGAGCACTTTACTCAAAATGATATGTTTCTAAATACTGCTCTGATAATATTAATGAGCTCAATAACATGATTATGAGCATGTGTGTATATACATTGTTTTCAGTGCAATACCAAAAACACTTTGATTAAAATGTCGTAGGTCTGACTGCTGTTGTTGTTCTTGGTTTTTATTTTTAACTTTATTTATTTTTAGTTATTTATTTATTTTATTATTATTATATATACTAATTGTTATTATTACTTTATTTTTAATTTTATTTTAGTACATCCTTTTGTAATGTTGTCTTTTCTGATTTTTTTTTCTAATGTGTGAATCATAAGTGTGTGTGTGTGTAAAGTTCTGAATAGTTTTGAAATCATGTTTGTAGCAATGTCTATCTGTTCCTTGCAAAATGTTAATGTTGGCATGAGTTTAAAGCCTATCATAATCCTAACCGAAATGCAATAAGAGCTTGAAAATCATCACTACCTTATTTCATTTTGCATCAACTATGGTAGTTAAAATAAGTTTGTATGTATTATTGTTTTTTTTGGGTTTTTTTTTAAGCCTACTGGTGTGAAACAAACGGAATAATAAATAATTGTATTTTAACAGTACTAAATTTGATCATTGTTCCATTGTCAGTGTGTGTAAAAACACTTTGCGCTCTCTCTCTCTCTCTCTCTCTCTCTCTCTCTCTCTCTCTCTCTCTCTTATGTATATGTGTAAGTGTATTCTTTTGTGTGTGTCTATCATCTGATTTGTGTGTGTGTGTTTAACATAATTCTTGTTATTTGCAACACACATACATACTAAAAGTATGAACTGGAAACTAGCTAGTAAAGTTACTGCCATGAATCATATCAAGTGCATAAATTGTGCATAATATTTCTCTCTTCTATGTTACTAGGAATACAGTGTAAACACATACCACACACACACAAAACAACTATCTTTTTACAGTTCCAATGTAAAATGTACAAGCAAATTATTATCTCATGTCAATGTGTTTCCCCACACCAACTCCCTCAAACAATTATCATATTTTATAGGTGTGAAATTTTTTTTTTAAATCTGTTCATTTAGAAGGCATGAATTGGGCTCGATCGTTTCAGCTTTCACGTTTTAAAATTCGGACGGACTTTTATTTTATTTTAAGTATTATAATGACTTGTGATATGTTGATGCATCTAAAGACATATTACAGTATGCTTATATGCAAAACTCCATGAATATCGGCCAGGAATCGATGGTATGGCGTTCGGCAAAGGAGGCTTGTTTACAGATCGCTAAGCGGACGTTATCTCCCTTGAGTTATTTATCATCTTACTCGTTGGAGGGCGCTGCGCGCTGACCGTCTTGTAACTTTATAGAAGGGAATCTCCTTATGACCGTTCTTTGCGTAGCCTACCTTCTTTGGTAAAGGGGAAAATAATATGATCACACGTTGACCAATCCGGGATTCGAACCAGCGACCTTTCGGTTACTAGCAAGACGCTCTTACCAACTGAGCTACCCGGCCCCCTGCCAGCGGCTCAATAGATGTACCAGCTAATAGTATTCACACTTTTCTGCTATCCTATGCAGCAACGGGAATCCCCCCAATGAAACATACTTCCGGTTTCTTTCTCCGCGTGTTTTAGTGAGTTATTTCCAAATATTCAAGAATAATAACATGTGTCACTGGCCACCAGTATCGTACCCTCACTTTTTTTTTATGCAGTTTATTATCCCTTTCTATCGCAAGTGGCGCGCCTAAACCCTACCTACCTAACATTATTTGTGAATTTTTGAAAAATATTCGGAAAAACATAACGCTCAGATGCTGGCTCGAACCCAAACCTGTCAGGCGCCATTGGTTTCTGGCTTGTGGACAAGGCAAGTTAGTCCCGCCTTAGCCCACTTGGCCACAACGCTCGCCTAACATAGTGAACTACTTCGTGTTTTGTGAAGGTTGCGGCGGCGAAGCTATGGAAAGCTACAAGAGTCTTCAGGGCCTGTTTCACTTTCTGTCGATGATCGACGCACCTCCGAAGTCGCCTCAAATACAGGCCTCTACGATTGTTTTTTGCATCCTTTCACTGAGCATGTACTTCCTCCACCGTTTTTATACTTATCCCACTCGTTTTCTGGCTCGAACAATCGTCGTTTTCGGCAATTTGCCATATTTAAAAGTCACGCATCAAGCTTTGATAAAAGCAAAACAAGCCAGACCGGAACTTGGTTTCATTCTAACCTCGTTTTAATTTATAATGGCGATACCCACGAGTTTTTATGAGAGGTGCCGGAAAGTTGTGAATAGTGTTGTATTATTATTACCTGGTGTAGAGTCTGCTGACATTCCGACACGAGCGCCTATGATTTATGTTGAGTGCATGTACACATACTTTCCCAGGTGATTTTATACACTATCTGCATAAAAGAATTGACGGTGGTCTGGGGCAATGAAGTTTTATCAAAAAAATAAACGAACAAACAAACAAACTGCTTCTGATTTTGATTATGAATCGTCCCAACAATAGAATACATCGTAAAAATAAACATCTATACTATGTACACTCATAATTTTCGATTTGATTTTATACATTATCTGTAAGAAATAGGGCCCATGGTCTGCGGCACTGAAGTTTTATCAAAAGGCATTTTAAAATAAAGTGCCTCTGCTTTGACTACGAATTGTCACAACAGTAGAATTCATCGTAAAGACATACATTTACACTATGTACGCACATAATTTCCGATTTGATTTTATACATTATTTGTATAAAATATAGTATCCATTGTTCGCGACACTAAAACGTTATCACAAATTGATTGAAAACTGAGCCCACTTTTAAAAACCACAGATCATAACACAATAAACCAAGATTGCACAAGATAATGTCTTGTCCATCTTGTTGATACACGCTTTTAGTCTTCTTGTTCTTCTTTAAATATTAATTGCTTCTCCTTCTTCTTAATTTCTTTCTTTCTTTCTTTCTTTTCATTTCCGTCTTTCTTTGTTCATTTATATTTCTTTATTTTTGTATCTTTCTTTCTTGCTTGCTGTCTTTCTTTCGTTCCTTTCTTCTTCTTCTTCTTCTTCTTCTTCTTCTTCTTCTTCTTCTTCTTCTTCTTCTTCTTCTTCTCCTTCTCCTTCTTCTCCTCCTTCTTCTTCTTCTCCTTCTTCTCCTTCTCCTTCTTCTCCTCCTCCTCCTTCTTTTTCTTCTTCTTCTTCTTCTTCTCCTCCTCCTTCTTCTTCTTCTTCTTCTTCTTCTTCTTCTTCTTCTTCTTCTTCTTCTTCTTCTTCTTCTTCTTCTTCTTCTTCTTCTTCTTCTTCTTCTTCTTCTTCTTCTTCTTCTCCTCCATTTCCTTCTATTTTTCTTTCTTCATTTCTTTCTTTCTTTGTTTATTTCTAATAGTTTCATTTCTTTCTTTATTTATTTATTTCTCTCTCTCGCTCGCTCTCTTCTTCTTCTTCTTCTACTGTTTCTCCTCCTCCTCCTTTTTTGTGGTATCTTTTTAGTATTGTGTTAGTGACTTGAGCAATCCTTTGAGGCGGAAAATGCGCTGTGAAATGGTTTCTTAGTCTTTTTATTTATTTATTTATTTGACTGGCCCAACCACAGGATGATATTAAAGCTGACAGGGGTGAAAGGTCGGAGGGGGGAAAGAAAACAAAAAAGATAGGCCTTAACCACCCACCCCCCTCCCTATCCCAGCAACCTCCCTTACGTGCCCCCTCTCTTCCCCCACACACACATGACCCTCCTCCTCCCCAATCTCCATTTACCTTCCCCTCCCACACACACACACACTCGTGTTGTCAAGAAGTCTCATAACTCTTGCAACCACTCTCAATGAATTCCCAAGTGTGAAAGACTTTCTCTTGTTAAGTCTATCTTTGGTTCAGCGCCCATCAAAATAATCAACCCAGTCTGATAAGGAAATTCCCTTTGTAAAATATACATTTTCACCACTATAATCTTTATTTGGAAGCCTATTTTCCAAATAATTAATCGGTGGCGCTTTTTTTTTTTTAGAAACAATGTAAGATTTCTCTAAATAACATATTTTCTCCGTAAATAATATTTACCTAACCAATACATTCCAAAGGGAATTCCATAGCCTGATAGAGTGAGAGAGGGGGTTACGGATTAGTGTGGCGGGAGAGAGAGGGAGAGGAGGTAGGTGTTGGGGGTGGGGGTGGGGGTGGGGGAGGGGGGGAAAGGGCACAGAGATAAATGTTCCTGATCACGGAGCGATAAAGAACTGTCTCTAAGTCAAAAGAAGAATGAATGGATGAGCTTTGAACTTTACCGACCGCATCCATACATTGGCAGTACGACAGACGGGGATGACCACCCCACAGGAAAGAGGGGGTAGGAACATAAACAAACACTGAACCACCAGAGCAATCATACTGCTATGATGTCGCCATTAGCCATACGACAGACGGGGATAACCACCCCACGGAAAAGAGGGGGTAGGAGCGTAAACAAACACTGAATCACCAGAGCAATCACATTGTTAAGATGGACAGCGAAGAACGGCTACTTTTATCTTGACCATGCACCACGGGAATCCAACCAGGGTCAACGGTGTGCCAGGCGAACGCTCTATTACTGAGATACGGCGTGATGGGAGTTAATAGGGCTGGGGAGAGGGGGGGCCCGGTGGGCGGTGTAGGAGGGGTGGGGGGGTGGGAGGAAGGTCGCAAGTCGAATTAGTGTGACAGAATTTTTTTTTATAATTTATTTCCGTCCGTCCAAATAACAACTCACTTGCTTAGGGGAAGAGAAGCCGAGGGAGGACAGTAGTAGCGTTTTAAGAGTTTTATCTTCTTCCCAACAACATTAAGTCAGGAGAAGGTGAAATGATTTCATCGTCCCTTATCTCCTTGGCATCTTTGTATGATTCGAACCATCTTCTTCGGTTGTCTGTCCATCCAACTAAGAAGTCGTGGCCTGGGGAAATAAGCTGGAGCAGGCCAAGAGGAATTGGTAGTAGGCATTTTGGAGGGGATTTGAGGGCCGTGGATGGGGTGGAGGTAAGTGTTGGGTGGGCGGTGGCAGCGTCTCTTTTTAAGTCAAATGATGGTGAGAGACTAGGTTTGAATCAAGGTTTTGCAACTAACTCTTTGCACTCCTGTTCCAGATAGAAAACCTGGATGGCGGGAGAAAAAAATATCTTAGTCATTCTGAAAGATGAAAAGGTTCATTGTGTGTGTGTGTGGGTGTGGGTGGGTGTGTGTGTGTGTGTGTGTGTTTCTAGCTCTCTCTATCTCTCTCTGATTATCTGTCCATCGAATGTATAAAACTAACATTACAATTCTTTGAATGACAAGGGCGGGCAAGTGAGGAAGAGAGTGGAGGAGCATCTTTAGGAATGAGAGAGAGAGAGAGAGAGAGAGAGAGAGAGAGAGAAACAGAGAGAGACAAAGAAAGAGAGACAGAGAGGGAAAGAGAGAGAGAATGTTGTTAGAAGAAGGTATGAAAAATGTTGGTATCTCTTGTGACTGCTTGCCTCTCTCTTTTAATAAACCCAGACTGAGAGAGGGAGGGTGGTGGGGTAGTGGGCTTCCTTCAAGATGAAAGGATTTCTTTGGAGCGGGAGAAAGAGAAAAAACACTTTTCTACATGGCTAAATAGTTTCTTTTGTGTCTACTTCTTTCGGCAATCCTCCTGTCTGTCACAACTAACAAACCAGAGAGAGAGAGAGACAGAGAGACAGACAGACAGACAGAGGGGCAGAGATAGTGAGAGAGAGATGATGATGACGATGATGATGACGATGATGATGACGATGAGGAGGAGGATGAGGATGATGATGTATATTCAGTTTAGTGTTGATGTCACTGTTTTATTGCTTGAGATTTTATATGCAGATGGACTCTGCACCAAGAATTTCCTTGCAGGTGTTTGAGGGGCGGGGGGGAAGGGGGGGGACAATAAAGATTCCTTATTCTGTATTCTGATGATGATAATGATGACGACGATGAAGATGATGACGACGATGATGAGAATGAGGATGATGTAGTCAAGTATAACGCCGTCTCCGCGTCAGCAGACAGGCTCAGTGCGCATGAAGAGGATAGGGAATGATCTAACAAAATGAGGAGAGGGACAGAGGAAGAGATAAAGTCAGAGAGAGAGAGAGAGAGAGAGAGAGAGAGAGAGAGAGAGAGAGAGAGAGTTAATGTGTAAGAGACAAGGAGAAAGAGAGAGACAGGGACAGAGAGAGAAACAAAGAGAGACGGAGACAGAGAGAGAGAGAGAGAGAGAGAGAGAGAGAGAGAGAGAGAGAGAGAGAGAGAGAGAGAGAGAGAGAGAGAGAGAGAGAGAGAGAGAGAGAAGTGACTGACAGGCAGAGCCAGACAGACAACACAGACCAGGAAGGAAGTTAATGGGGTAGATTTGAAGGGTAAAGGTCGGGTAGTGATGGTGAGGGCGGAAAGAAGGGTTGGGAGCGGTAAAGGAACTTCAGGGAAGAAAAAAAATCCTTCCTCCGAGCGAAAAGAGTTTCTTTTGTATCTCTCTCTCTTTTGGTGCCATCCGCCCGTCTGTTGGAGCTAACAAACCCAGAACGGTGGAAGGGCTTCCTGTGTGTGTGGACACCCAGCAGACTCTTTCACTGGGACTGGGGCCCATTAGGGTAGAGAGGCTGTGCCAACAATGGGTCAGTTGGTAGAGAGACGAACTCGCTTTCCAGACGTAGTGGCCTGTTGGCCCAGTGGATAGTGATCTGGTTTTCTTATACCGAAGGTCGCGGATTTGAACCCAGCGCGGGACACATTTACCTGACTTAGGTACGAGACACCCTTCAATAATGGTATTGGTCATCCTAGAATTTCACAAATAAAAACTGATTGGTTTCTATTCCAACTTCTATAATAATTTTCAGATCGTCGCCCTTTGAGTTCGATGGAAGAAACATTACATTACATTACATGATTATTGCGTGAGGTCCAGCGGACTCTTCCGAGCCAAATCAGGACCGGACAACCCCTGATCCGCATAAAAGATCTGCTGAAACAGCCCTATGGTAAAACTGAAAGCTCTCCATCAGCCAGTCACTTTACAATAAAGACATCCCACGCATGGGACGCTGAGGCTATACTCTAATTTATCGAACCCCATTTACAAAAACAAAATAGAATACAAACATCATTATAAAATATCAACAAAACACTTACATATAAAATGCCTACATTGCTAAATAATAACATCATAGGAAGCCCTAGTGCCCCCTTGGCAGAAAGCGTCCAATATTCCCAAGCTGATCCAACAGACCTCACACGCAAACAAGGAGTCTTGTCCCGGAAGGCAAACTTGTTTTTTCCAACCTAGTTCCAGTCATTCGCCGAAAAAGGCAATCACCGAAGTCGAACGAAGCTCTCCGATGTGTTACGAAATGATGCTTGCATGACTACGACTAGTTGACATTAAAAATGATCGCTGTTGCTTCCAACTCTGTATACACCCCTATACTGAACGACCTAAACGCAAACGCGTTAATGTCATCCCGCTACCTGCATGTTGGGCAAAAAGCCCATATTCTTTAACGTGGCCTTGCGGCGACGCGAAAGGAGGGAAGTGGGAAATTAATCATTGTTCTTGTCCCGTATCGTTGACGTCGTGATCTTCGCAAGCCACTGGACCAAAACTGCCCATCGAGGTTGTAAAAGTAAGCGTTGCTCTTGGCCGTAAATTCCTTGAGCTTCGAACTCAGGTTGCCTCGGTTCACGATTTGACAAACCCACTAGACCAATTCTGCCATCGAAAATATTCATTAATCATGTTCTTGGCTTCGAACAGGTCGCGTCGGCGCTGTCTTCTTGACAACACTTGAAAAATGATCGCTGTTTCTCCTGTTTTTCACACTGATTGCCTAAACTTGCGCTAAACTTGGACCCGCCCTAGTTACATGAGAAATTATAGTCTTTCCAGCGGATTCCTTTAGCTAGCGCCGCGGGAGGGGAAATAAGTAAGAAGTGGGACATTTTGTTTTACGTAGATCTTCGCAGAGAGAAAAAAGAAAAAGAGAGAGGTAAAAAAGAGTCGAAGAGTAAACGACAGAGTCTGAGAACTCAGGTTGCCTCGGCTAGAGAAGAAAAAGAAGATGACAAGAGGGAGAAAAACATAATCATGGTAGGAAGGGAAAGAGAAATGGGGGGAAAAACATGGCAAACTCCACAGGGTGGCTGGTGGTGCAAGAAGCTGAAGAGGGGGGGGAAGAAGGCGAAGAAGAGGGGAACTTGGATTGTAGTTGTCAGCATTACAGCGCATTGACGACTGTCGTAAAAGTAAAAGTCTTATGACACTTTTAAGGATTCTTAGCTAGCTTGCGTGCGTGTGTGCGTGCGTGGGTGGTGTGTGTGAGGGAGTGGTGTGAATGGGGGTGGGTGGGTGGAGAGAAATGGACAAGAGAGACAGAGAGAGAGAGAGAGAGAGAGAGAGAGAGAGAGAGAGAGAGAGAGAGAGAGAGAGAGAGAGAGAGAGAAGAAGAGGCAGAGTCAGAAAAGACAGAACAAGACAGAGAGAGAAAAAGAGAAAAAGAAGAAAGAGAGAGACAGAGGGAGAAGAGAGAGAGAGGAAGAGAGAGAGAGAGAGAGGAAGAAGAAGAAGAAAGAAGAAGAAGAAGAAGAAGAAGAAGAAGAAGAAGAAGAAGAAGAAGAAGAAGAAGAGAAAGAGAAGAAGAAGAAAGAGAGAAGAAGAAGAGAAGAAAGAAGAGAAGAAGAAGAAGAGAAGAGAGAAGAAGAAGAAGAAGAAGATTTTTTTTGTTTGTTTTGTACAACAACGACAACGTTATAAGTACAAGTCTAAGTGTTGCGTTTTAGTGCGTGTGTGCGTTGTGTTGTGTGTGTGTGTGTGTGAGTGTGTGTGTGTGTGTATGTTGTTTGTGCGTTTGCGTTTGTGTGGAGAGGGAGACGGGATTGAAAGAGAGAGAGAGAGAGAGAGAGAGAGAGAGAGAGAGAGAGAGAGAGAGAGAGAGAGAGAGAGAGAGAGAGAGAGAGATTTTATTATTTGTAAGATGACGCCTGTCGACGCTGGTTTTAAAGCAGATTTTCAACGTTTTTAGCTGCTTTTCTAAATTTTCTTCCAAAAGCTTTCCTACATTAAAAAACAAACAAACAATTCTTATCACGACAGGGTTAAAAAAGGAGGTAAGCAAGTTATTAGTAATAATGAGGATAATAAAATAAATAATAATAAATAATAATAATAATAATAATAATAATAATATAACAATAAAATAATAATAATAATAATAATACTAATAATAATAATAATAATAATAATAATAATAATAATAATAATAAATAATAAACATAATAATAATAATAATAATAATAATAATAATAATAATAATAATAAAAAAAAAAATAAAATAATAAAAAAAAAAATAGTAGTAGTAAATAATAGTAGTAAGTAGTAGTAGTAGTAGTAGTAGTAGTAGTAGTAGTAGTAGTAGTAGTAGTAGTAGTAGTAGTAGTAGTAGTAAAAAAAAAAAAAAAAAAAAACAAAAAAATAAAAATAAAAATTTAAAAAAAAAATAAAAAAAAAAAAAAACAAAAAAAAAAAAAAAAAAAAAAAAAATAAAAAAACAAAGAAAAAAAAAATACAGCAGAATCTTTACAATTTTTTTTTTAAAAAGGAGAATATTGAACAAACTAATAAATTCTAAAAAAATAAACTTTTACAAAGTTCTCTATCAATTCAATAGGTCGGGACTTCAAAGTAACAAAGCCCCAACACATACCTCACCAGACTGAAATAATATTATTATAATTATTATTGCATTGTTGTAACTAAAACTAGTACTAGTAGCAGACTATCATCAGTTGAAAGTAACTTTCCTTCTGCGCAGATAAACGCAGGTTCTCGTTTAATTTTTTTTTCAAAAGCAGTTAAAATGTAAAAATTAATCTAGCAAATAATAATAATAATAATAATAATAATAATAATAATAATAATAATAATAAATGATATACGCGCCTTATTCCTAAATCATACTCAAATCGCGGCGATCTGTAACCAACATACATGCTCACATGTTACAGAAACTCCTACATACTAAACAAAAAACCTTAATCGTCACTCAAACATGTGATATAAATGCACGTCACTATTAGAAGACTCCTTTAGAAACAGAATTTTATGTTTGAAATGTTTAGATACACTGCATCCAATATCATTATTTTGTAGTCAAGTCAAGTCAAGTCAAAAGCGCTTTATTCCATAAAACCCCATGGGGCACGTGGATACAACAAAAAAGAATAAAAATAAACATAGAATAACCACGAAAATCATAAAGTACAATATAAAATACATATGTACATATATTACAAAAATAAAAGTTAATCTTTCACACTAGCGTTCTAAGACACATAATAAACATTTACAAAATATGCAGTCATTATTATCACCCAGCACAAGCATACTACATAAAACTTTTGTCCCCACAATCTGATCACAAATCGCACGCACTCTCTCGCAAGATTGGGTGATAAAGAAGGGGAGAAGGGAGGGGGTACAAACTGGTATTGAGTATTTAAATTGTCATTATTGAAAAACAATAATCACTATTATTACTATCATTAATATTACATATCATTCTAGTACTAGTAAGGTAAATTCTAGTAGTAAGGTAAATTACCGTCCCCGGACACCAAGGCGTATAAGGGACTAATATCATTATCGTAACTGTAGATTATAGTCACACGACACCGAAGCGTATAGGCGACTACTGGTCACATTATTCTGACACCAGCGAACCAGGTACTATCGGTTACTAGTAAGACGCTCTACCAATTGAGCTACACGGCCCCACATCATTATCGAAGACCTCAGAGACTTTTGACTGTATCCTGATAGCTTTGCTCTGAGTGGTCTCCGATACTCTGAGCGAGTCCATCGTCGTGCACAGCGGGCGGGAAATTGTTATTCTTGGTCATGCTATCACAGCTGACCATCTGACTCTTTCCACCTTCCCCAGGGTAGGCAAAGGCTTGGCTAGCTAATTGGAGGGTCGGAGTGGATGATTAACTAGCCCGGTCTACACTGTCTGGCTTGAGGTTAGAAAAGCGAGGAATGCTATTGGTGAATATTGTGCGCGCAGTGCGTTCAAACTGAAAATAATGCGAAATGTTTATTTGATTATTTAGTTTAAGTGGAGGCTACTCCACGCACCAAATTCTCTCACCCCCCTACCCTCACCCTCACCCACACCTACCTTGCCCTGCACCCCCACATTCCCCTTCTTCCGTGTTGGTGTAATTCACATTTGCCTGTTTGTTTGATTGCTTGGTGTGTGTGTGTGTGTGTGTGTGTGTGTGTGTGTGTGTGTGTGTGTGTGTGTGTGTGTGTGTGTGTGTGTGGGTGTGGGTGTGGGTGTGGGTGTGTGTGTTTGTGTGTGTGTGTGTGTGTGTGTGGGTGTGTTTGCTTCACTAAAAGTGGTTTTATACTTTACTTTTTATACTTTCCTTCCGATGAGAGTATAAACAGAGGTCTAGTCTGTGCACGCACGTATTCCATCGCATGGACATAAAGATCCTTACGCTCATGTCCTAGACGGGTGAGTGCCGCCCACACAAAATACACCCACCACGCACTAGGTCCCTTCTCTCCATCCCCCGTAGCCCACGATTGTGCTCAGTCGTCTGGGCGTCAGACTATGCGCCCAAAGGCGGCAGATTGGCGCCTTGGGTGGCTGAAGTTAGATCCTGTATCGACCAGAGCCCTGAGCAGCTCTTGAGCTGGGAAAAGCGCTATATAAAAGTAATCACATAAATAAATAAAGTAAAATAAATGTGGCTCAGAGGAGGACGAATTTGCAGCAAATGCGTATTTTGGTTGAGATCTTCTGTGTCCTGCGAGAGAGATAGAGAAAGGTAGAGAGACAGAGACAGACAGACAGACAGAAGCAGACAGAGAGAGAGAGAGAGAGAGGGTGACAGACAGAGACCAAGACAGACAGAGAACACATGTTTGAGAGATGCGTCTTTGTGGTGTGTATGAGAGTAGGTGGAACATGAGAGCGTGTATGTCGGTACAGATCGCCGCTCTTTAAGCCTGATTGGTGATTTGGGGAAAAGCGCGTACATAGCATCCAGTAGTAGTAGTAGTAGTAGTAGTAGTAGTAGTAGTAGTAGTAGTAGTAGTAGTAGTGGAACTTTTAATAGGATCCTATACTATCCCGTAATTTGGAGGTCGTAGGGGCACCATAGATGATCGTTTAACCAGCGAACTCCATCTTTCCCTGTCCTCAGCAACCCTGATGGCTTCGCTCAGTGTCAAACCAGTCCATTCTCGAATGTTGTCCTCCCACCTCTTTTTCGGTCTCCTTCTTCTTCTTCTACCTCCTTGCACTGTGCCTTGCAGGAGGGTCTTTTCAAGGCCTGATGATCTGGTGACGTGACCATACCATCGGAGTTTCCGTTTCTTCACCACTGTGAGCATGTCATCGTGTTGTCAAATGGCTCGTGTGATGGTCTGTCGGACTTCGTCGTTGGTGATGTGCTGGGTATAGGAAATGCCCAGAAGTCTTCTGTAGCACCTCATCTCCATGCTTTGTATTCTTCATTGTAGATCTGCTGTAAGGGTCCATGTTTCGAAAGCGTATTAAAAGATGGAGATGGCAAGGCAGCGCAGAAGCCTTACCTTGGAATGGTTTAATAGAATACAGGTTTTAAGCTTCAATCACAGTCCAATCTTACAACCTGTCCTAAATGACAATTAATGAACGCATAAATTATCTAACAATGTGCATACGATTAAATACGAGAGAGGCGGACCCAAAGAGACCGAAGACAGCGATTACAGACCCAGGAAACTATAGTGTAGAACAAATTAAAGTTTTTAGCCTGTATCCGCGAGTTAGAATTTACACTAAACACCGTATGAATACCGCCCCATGTTCTGATTGCAATCCGGACCCACGCTGTCGTATTTCGTTATGTGCTGAACGTTGTGGACAAATATAAGAAGCTGTTAAGACCAAACGCTTCACTGAATAGTTCCCTCCCCACCTACATACCCCACCATGAATGATTTATTGACTGATAGTGAATATACGCGAATATACGCCCTAATCAATCAATCAATCAGTCATAACAGGTGCGGATGGACAACGTAGTGGTTACTGCTAATATATGCTACCATACCATTATCAGTGTCGTTTGACTAATGTAGGTTCGTACTTCTTAATATTATATGCCAAGATAACATTCTAAAACCGGATGGTTAGGGTGTTGTTGTTGTTGTTGTGTTTGATTGTTTGTTTTATGTTTCCAAAGTGGATCCTTTAAGGCAACAGTACATACATTCAATAAAACACCTACATGCACTTGGTACCCAGCCTTTCTCTGTGTTAACCATCTTGGCTAAATTGACAAAAAATGGGATTTCAGTGGTCACTGTCAGCAACCTTGTAAGTGTACAGTACACACTAAGGACATTATCCTAAGAACTGTAGATGTCAGGACAAATATTGAATATAACTAAAACCTCTGCGTGTATGGTGCCAGTGTTTCCCAACCTTGCCAAACTTACCAAAATGTGAAATCATTAGTCACAAAGGTAGAAACTGCGTCAAGTGTACACACATGACAAAGGTAGAAACTGGGTCAAGTGTACACACTGAGGACATTATCATAATAGCTTTAACTTTACCAAACCAAGATCCCGTAAGTTAATTTACGAACCGTGTTAGACACAAATTGTAAGGCACTATACAAGAGAAAATGGAGATTTTGTGTGGAATTTCTATAAGGATGCAATGCAAGAACATTTCAAAAGCCACATTCTACATATTTTACATATTTGCAGGTGGTACAATTTTGTTGTAATGTTAATATTTATGTTTGCATTTGCAATTAACATTTAACTATGAATCATATTATTCATGACTGCAGTGTAATAGCACAATATATTCCACAGAACATTCAAAGTAAAAACAATGAATATTGGATAACCATCGAAAAATCCATAATTTATGGTTCTGTAGGACATTTTTTTTAATGAAAATTGAAAGTTTATTCTAAGTATTAAGTGTATGACAATATCACAAAATTGACTTTCTGTATATGAACATTTCACAAGTTTGATATGTTATATTGTAATTAAATGTTAATTTTTGTTTTGTTAAAATAGTAGTTTGACTAATTAATTTTTATTTTATTTTATTTTCCTGTAACATTTTGTTTAAATGTTATCTCCTTTCCCCCAACCAAGTAGAAATATCATTTTTTCCCCGCCTCCCTTTTATTTTTTTTGACTAAAATCACTTCGGTGAATAGACGGTAAATAGTTAATAATTTTGATAATAGTTCAACTTTAAATGGTTAGATTTGATGATATGTTTGTATGTCCATGCGGAAGAATCAATGTGTGGCCTAGAATCACATACGTGTGAACACGATGTTGACATAAATAAACTGAATTGAATGACTGAATTCTTTCTCGCTGTAATGAAGGCCAGTCGGGCCACTCTATAAGAAACGGCATACCTGTCAAGTGCTACGGATTTTTGCGTAGCGCTACGCATTTTAAACATTTTCCCATTGCTACGGCGTATCACAAAGCTGCTACGCAATTTTTCAAAAGTGACGATAATATTTTTTAACCAGGGGGGTTTTCGCGCGAAAGTAGTCTGTTCCGGTCGAGTCTGGTTTAAAGACACTTAGTAAAAGCACCGCACTTCCGCAACACGTGTTCGTTCAGAACTTCAGTCTACGATCAGTCTTTGTGAGGGAGAGACAGACGGAGTTGAACAAAGAAAATGGCAAAGCCTCCACCTAAAAAACTCAAACGACCATGGATAAATTTTATTCATTGTGTACATTTTGATAGGACTGTTCTTTTTAATTACTTGTTTCATGTCATTAACATTATTAATTTCTCTTTGATTACTTTCATATTATATCAGCTGCCATTTAGTTATATTTTTATTAAATTAATTAGTATAAGCTTTTGTGCAATGCTGATAGTTCTTTTCCTGGCATTGTAAACCATGTTTTGTGAATAAGCAAATTTGTTTTGGGGAAAAAAGTTCATCTGCTTTTTCTGTGTCAGTGATTGTCTCCCTTGTTTGTTTGTTTGTTTGTTTGTTTGTTTTTATGATTGCCTAGCTTATTTTCTGTCTGTATGTTTATTTTTATTTTTTTTGGCATTTTCACTTTTATTTTGAAAAACGTACATGAAAATGTTTATAATGATAATGGTAATAGCTAAAGTGTTGTGCATTAACAAGATTTTACAATAAATTTGTAAACACATTGGATGTGTGTGTTTATATTGGATGCAGAAGTTTCCAGTTTTGTTGCGAATCGCGTGATTCATATTAGTGCTACACCAAACCTCCATTTGCTATGGTTTTTCTGTTAAATTGCTACACCACAACCCGAAAACCCCTTGACAGGTATGGAAACGAGAAAGAATGGACGTTTTGTAGTCAGTATTCTTAATAAAGGCTACGTTTTTGAATAATTTGTCGTTTTTTTTAATAATTAGTCGTTTTAGAATAATTGATGTCGCAAGGTCATTTATGATTATAACAAAGGGTATCTAGAGTTTTTCTGTTCCTGGTTAATATATTCACGCAGGGCATTCTCATTGGACAACTAAAATAACTTTTTTTTCGAATCTTAGATTTCAATATTACCCAACTACTGTTCAAAAGGTTAAATTAATGACATTCTACTAGACGACAAATCTAACCCTTACAGTTCTTAGCTTTCAACACAACACAACTATTGTTTAAAAGGCCACATTTTAGGAACCAATACCATTTAATCATAACATTCTATTTAGATGGTCAACAACAGAAATAAATAAATTAATTAATTAAAAGATTAAAAGAAAATATTTATTTTTTAAAACAAAAAACAGTTCTTGTTGCAATTTAGTAATAAACCAACAATAACTTTTTAATTCCGGCATTGTCACACCAGAATAGCTGCACATGCAAACAATACAGTGACTTCTTTTTATTTCGTAATCCTATTAACGTTACTTTCTCAACCTGACCTTGCTTACATATTAAAACACCTTGCCGTCTTTTCAGGCTTTATTGTTACTGTTGGACCGAACACGAAGGTATTGTATTGTATTGTATTGTATTGTATTGTATTGTATTGTATTGTATTGTATTGTATTGTATTGTATTGTATTGTATTGTATTGTATTGTACAGCTTTAAAGCAGCTGTGACCAGTTCCAGACTGACCATGTACAGCGAAACAGTAGAGCTGTTAGAGTGGACAGAAACAGCCATTCACTGGTGAAGGGGATAGATCAATATTGACCAAAATGATTTCTCCCTTAGAGGAGGGTAACCTTATAGCAAGGAGGCTCAAGGACTAATACTCAGACATCCTTGTTAACTTTTTTTTTTATAGTCTGAAAGTTTAACATTCTTGTCAATTTTGTGTGTGTGTGTGTGTGTGTTTTGTTTGGGGGTTCTAGAATCGCATTGTGGTGGAGGTCTAGAGTCGCTAAACCTCACAATAGTATAGAATATTCAGTGCTGGATTTGGGTATAATAATCTAGCTGAGAATATTCAGTGCTGGATTTGGGTATAATAATCTAGCTTAGAGTATTCAGTGCTGGATTTGGGTATAATAATCTAGCTTAGAGTATTCAGTGCTGGATTTGGGTATAATAATCTAGCTTAGAATATTCAGTGCTGGATTTGGGTATAATAATCTAGCTTAGAATATTCAGTGCTGGATTTGGGTATAATAATCTAGCTTAGAATATTCAGTGCTGGATTTGGGTATAATAATCTAGCTATTCTCACAATAATGGAAGTCTGTTTGTATGTAGATTATAGTCACACGACACTTTCGCATATAGGTGACTACTGGACCGATTTATACTGACACCAGCGGGCCAGTTGTTGGTAAAGGGGAAAATAATATGATCACACGTTGACCAATCCGGGATTCGAACCAGCGACCTTTCGGTTACTAGCAAGACGCTCTTACCAACTGAGCTACCCGGCCCCTCAAATGGAAGTTAGTTAGTTATTTAGATTAACGTCCCCGGACACAGAAGCGTATAGGGGACGATACCTTGAAATGGAAGTTGTTGTTTTTTTGAGTAAATTTACGTCCCCGGACACATTAAGCGTATAGGGGACATAAATGGAAGTCGATGAGGATGGGTCTTTTATAGCCGCTTACATCCATGCTACTGTAGAATGCTCTGTGCGGATTGGGCAAGGTAAACCAGATGTTCTGAAAAGACGAGCTACTGGAAAATCTGAACACAATAGGGAATGACATCTACTTATAAACCAGAAAGTCGTGGCAGTCTTTAAGAATGAATACTTTATCGTTAATATAATTGTTTCATAAGTGGAAAAAATGGTAACGATCTCCAATTATCCAATTACTTAAAACGGTTGTCAGACTATCTTGTTTTTGTTAAAATAATATTTGGAAATTTCGAGGAAAAACGGTGCGAACCTTTTTTTTTTCCTACGAAACCACACATTCATTTTAATACAAACACATTAAAGAAAATACAAATTAAGATCTTAAATATAAGGTAATCGCAGTTGTGTTTAAGAAAGCTGCTTGCATTATAATAAAAATGTTTTTGCAAACACCTGACTCTATTAAAACATCTTTGGACGAAACACTTTGGTACGGAGCCATAAATGAAAAGCTAAATTCGTAATTGAAATTCAATAGGAGCCGTAACATTGCCATCAATACTCAATAAAATTCAAACGGAATATTTAAAATAATGTTATCATATGACATTTTGTTGATGTCGTTACAGATCCACAAATAGGTTTCTTCCAATGCCGTAAAACGGTGTAAAATTGTGCACTATTTCTCATCTTCATTGTTAGGAGAGCTATTCGGTGCATTACAATTGGAATAAAACAAAAACTTCAGCGAATTTCAGTTAGGAAAGATTGAAGTTTTTAAAGTGCTTTATGGCGTAATCTAAGGAAGAATCTATTCTGCTGGGATTTTCCCGTTGCCTTTACTCACAGAAATAGGCAGCCATTATTTCGTAAAATGGGCCATAGCAGAAGAGAATGGAAAGAACATTAGCGGTTTTAAATTGTACAAGTGTAGACGTTAGAACGTAATGTACGAGCAATGAAAGGTGTACCGTAGAGTAGTATTCTGTCGCCAGCGTGAAGTGATCGGATAGCTATATAGAATTTGGGTCGCAGAAAAGCTCCATTGAAATTCATTTTCACTTTTCAGTTTGAATGACAGCTATGAAATAAAAGGTTGTAGTATGGTGTATAACACGCTGCCAAGATCATTTTGCATGCGTTCATCTATGCAGTGGTTGTAATTCACTTCAGTATTCTTTCTAGGGAGGTGGGAGATTACAGAGAGAGAGAGAGAGAGAGAGAGAGAGAGAGAGAGAGAGAGAGAGAGAGAGAGAGAGAGAGAGAGAGAGAGAGAGAGAGAGAGAGAGAGAGATAATGTGATGGATTTTTAATCTGATCATTGAATTTGTCTTGAACAAGAAATATTGACTTTTAAAACAAACTTCTTGTTTGAGCGTTTGACTTTTATTTTCTCATCTTTTTATCTTGACTATGACTAGTTTTCAGCAGTGACCGTAGGGCGGTTTCGCGGAGTGCGAATATTGGTGCAATATTCCTGAGACTTATAAATAGTACATTATTGCTGGGATGTGTGAGTTAATCAGGTGTGGTTTCCTTCGTGCACACGCCTGATCATTATTACACACTCGTATTAGATTTCCAATGATGACTGTCTCATCGTACTTTTAAACACCGAAGCTACTTATACGGCGTCTGAAAAGTAGAACGATACTGTTCCACCGTTATGAATTCAAGATTGTATGCCTGAGCACGTATTATGGTCTGCTATTGCTGTATTCGTTCGACTCAATGATAGTATTAGAGACAGTATTAAATAATGTACATCTTGTGTCCTGCAGAATTGTTGTATGGAATGGAGATTGTGTATTGTGGGTACCAGGTAACGAACACCAAGCTGAGCAATTTGCAAGGGGAGGTAAGAGGGTGGCGTCATTATTCTTTGTAACTCAGTGGTAATGACGCAAACAGTTTATTTGATCTATCAAGCAGAAATTCGTTTTCAGTTATTCTCATTTTACGCACCCCTCACCATCAAACTCCCACCCCCATCCAGCTCACTCTCACCCCACCCCAACCAAACAGAAGAAGAAGGGGTTTTTTTTTATGTTACGGTTTGTGTAATTGGACAGTGGGGAAGATTGAGAAACAAAGAGAGAGAGAGAGAGAGAGAGAGAGGGTGAGCGAGTGTCACGTGGGGTTTATGGGCTCTGCACAATGGAATTATGGACCCTCACGTTTATTCGGTGGGAACTGCTAGTAAGTCACCCTATGAATTACTTTAATAAATTTATTTGTTTAGCTCGTTCTGTGTTAAGGTTGGGGTACAGAAATAGATAGGAAAATGGTAAAAGAATACTGTCACACTAGCTTTCACACGGCTATGAATCATATGTAGTCCAGCCACTTGATAACAGTTAAAATCACACATTTATTTCTTCTACTCTATACAAGATTCTCTAAGTACTAATCTAACTTAAAATGTCTCAGTCACTGCTAATAGTTCGATCGCTGATAGTCTAGGCAGCTGTTATATCTTCCTCGGGCACTTGCTATAATATTTCATGTAGATTTGGACTACTGTGGTCCGTTTTACAGTTTCTGAAGAGTTGGACTACTGTGGTCCTGTTATGATCAGTTTAAGTGCACTTTCGGAGATTACACTTAACTTTCTGATGGTGCGGTCGAAGTCCTTCTGTGAGGTAGCTTCTGGTACACCTTTGTAGTTGTGTAGTTGGGTTCCCTTGCCACGCTGTGGGGTCTGACAGGGGGTTTTTCAAGGTAGCTCTTTCCGGCTTGTGCGGCAGAGTCTCCTCAACCAACTAGTCGTTTCTGTGGAGTGGGTCGCACAGGATAGCTCGGGATAGCTCGGGATAGCTCGCCTGCTCGTCTGTAATATAAGAGACGAAATTCTGCACAACCCTGAATAATCGGTTTGTGCAGAGCGTCTCACTGAAAGCCAAGTAGCCCTCAGTGATAGCTCCACATCTCTATACATAAGCGACGAACATTCTGCTACTTCCGGGTTCCACTGGAATCTCAACTCTAAATTCCTATACATACATAAATATAAATCGTGTCTAACTATACACATACAGAATTAATAATATTATAAACCTTCAGTGGTACAGCCACTGGTCTGCAAACATACATATAAGTTAAACAACAGTGGTTCCGTACGGGATACAACATGGCGGCGCAACCGGTCGTGTTTCGCCTCGTGGTAGGCTCTTCCACGTGGTCCCGCAAATTCGGATTAACAATTCACATTTATGCATAGCAAATTCCACAAACATAATTTCAACAATAATATAAATATATCACGATGAAACAGAAGGGTGTTCATTTACCTGTTTGACAAGTTCAGGCCCGTGATGACTTGAGAGAATTCTAAGATTTCTAAGTCCTGCTTCCTGGTCTATGAGTGTAGAGATTTCTCTAGCTGTGGAGATGTTGACTCTACCTCGTCTCACACACGACTGATTCAAACTGTGCTAAGATCTGACACAGTCAAACTGCTCTACCCACTGAGCCTGCTTCTGATTGGTTAAAACGGTCCGATTCAAAGCTCAAGTGCTGAGTCACTGCGATGTGGGTCGGGCTCGCGGTGTGTGGTCTGCTGTGTAATTTAATTGCTGCTGTGTAATAGTCTAACTTCTCTACTGTTACAAAGACTACACATGGCTAAATAGTCAACAAGCAGAGTTAAGACTAGCCAGTTCATGACAGCGAGAATGTGTAAGAGAGAGAGAGAGAGAGAGAGAGAGAGAGAGAGAGAGGGTGAGCGAGAATGTGTAAGAGAGAGAGAGAGAGAGAGAGGGAGAGGGTGAGCGAGAATGTGTAAGAGAGAGAGAGAGAGAGAGAGAGGGTGAGCGAGAATGTGTAAGAGAGAGAGAGAGAGAGAGAGAGAGGGTGAGCGAGAATGTGTAAGAGAGAGAGAGAGAGAGAGAGAGAGAGAGAGAGAGAGAGAGAGAATGTATAAGAGAGAGAGAGAGGGTGAGCGAGAATGTGTAAAAGAGAGAGAGAGAGAGAGAGAGAGAGAGAGAGAGAGAGAGAGAGAGAGAGAGAGAAAGAGAGAGAGAGAGAGAGAGGGTGAGCGAGAATGTGTAGGAGAGAGAGAAAGAGAGAGGGTGAGCGAGAATGTGTGTGTGAGAGAGAGAGAAATATTGTGTGCGTGTGTGTTTATGGGTGTGAGAGAGAAAAAGAAAGAGAGAGAGGGAGGGGCATAATTATTTTTTATCATGAAAAGGGGAAGAAACCGAGAGAGTGTGTGGGTGTGCGCGCGCGTGTGTGTGTGCGTGAGTTTGTTAGAGAGAGATGGAGAGAGAGATGCATGAGAGGGGGGGGGGAAGAGAGAGACAGAGAGTGTTAGAGAGATTGCGTGTGTGTGTGAGAGAGAGAGAGAGAGAGAGAGAGAGAGAGAGAGGAGATGAGAGAGTACACAGACAGTGTTAGAGAGATTGTGTGTGAGAGGGTGTGTGTGTGAGAGAGAGAGAGAGAGAGAGAGAGAGAGAGAGAGAGAGAGAGAGAGAGAGAGAGAGAGAGAGAGAGAGAGAGAGGGGAGGGAGGGGGGCATATAATATATCTTCGAAGACCCCAATCTCTAAGCACTACAGATTGGAGTCTTGAAACGTGATCTATTGGCAGTCAACTACAGTCATTTGCTTGTTATCCAATCTCATATCTCTATGCTCAAATAATGAAAATATGGTGTCCTCGGAGTGTCAGCTTCAAAGCTTATGCGGAACCGGACATCTGTCTCTAGTTTGTGCCTTCTGCGCTGCCGGTAAGCTAGCCCTAAAACAGCTGGCTGCTTGGCTATTAAGCCTACGTTACTTGGCAACACTTCAGGTGGGAAGTTCAGAAGACAAAACCTGGCAAAAACACATATGTGGATTGGCTGGGTAGCGCAGTTGGTAGACCGCTGGTTTTCTGTGCTGAAGGTCGCCGATTGCAACCCCGAAGGGAGCGAACTCGTGTGACTTGGGTACGATGCTTTTTAGGTCACTGAGAGTTTTCCCCGGGTTGGTTAGTTATTCTTTGCTTACATGGTCCAGCGGACTGCAAAGAGCCGAATCAGGACCACAAAATCAGGACCACAACTTGGTTGAAAGAGGACTCACCCCTGATCCCTAGAAAAGGTCTGCTGAAACAGCCCCAGTGCTAGTCCCCTATACGCACCAGTGTCCGTGGACGTTAATCTACCAAACAACAACAACAACAACCCCAGTGATAACACTGAAGGCACTCCACCAGCCGATCAATTTACATTAAAGGCATCCCACGCAAAGGACGCTGAGGCTATATTCGAACCCCCGTTTACAAAAGCCAAATTAGAATATAAACATCATTATTAAATATCAACAAAGCACATACATATAAAATGCCTGATTGCTACATACAAAAAATAGCATTGGAAGCCCTAGTGACCATCTGGCAGAAAACGTACAAAATTTCCAAGCTGATACAACAGACCTCACACACAAATGAGGAGTTTTGGAAGAGTTTTCAAGAAGAAAGGTAAGTGACTGGTCCAGCGAAGAAGATTGTATAGTAGGCTTAGGTTGATAGAACAGAGTAGGAATGAGAAAGAATAAATTAGAAAGACAGCGACAGTGGGAATTTTTAAGCACTAAATTTCCAGAAAGTGGGGATACTATTTATACCAAAAAAACCCGGCATCCCTACGGGGGGATTTTCCCTGGGTACTCCGGTTTCCTGCCTCCCTTCAATGATGGCGTTGGAAGCAGTCAATTTAAATTTCAAAAGTTGATTTAGTCTCCGTTTCTATAAAAGCGGTCTGAGTTCCATTGAAGAAAAAGTGCGTGATAATACAATGTATTTTTATTTTTTTATTATTATTATTATTATTATTATTATTATTATTATTATTATTATTATTATTATTATTATTATTACAACTACAGGCAGGTTTAGGACCTTCGATATCAGAGCTAGTTTGCCCTAAACACTGGCACTCGTTTGTTGATGTGAAAAAAACATGGCATAAAAGCGCGAATATTACTACTACAGGCGCCTGTGCTGTTTCACTAGCTGAGGGCGAACGCAAGTAACATGAAACAAACATCCTGGCCTGCAGAGAAAGCGAGTTTAATGTAGCCTACGTCCGGCTGGTCTAAATCTAGGTCTTAGTTTCTAATATATAACCAAACACTGTTTCTTCACTTAGCAAGGCAAACATAGAAAGTTTGTTTTTCTTAGAGACAGAAACGAAGTAGGCTTACCATACATTGACAGGCCTCCACACACAAGGATTTGTCTCGGCTTAGTGCCTTCATATCTAGTCTAGGACCAGGAGAAATTGAATTCGCCAACAACATTCTAGGTTTATGGCCGTAACAGCATAATCCCACCTTCCAGCAATTTTAAAATAAAATTGACATAGGGCTTGGAGATTGCTTGATAACTGTTTCTATTTTAAGATTTAGATTTTTTTTAAATACTTTGAAATAGTACGGGGGAAGGGGAATCAGAACAAGCCAAATGTCTGTCTGTCTGTCCGTTTGCTGGACGCCATATCTTAAGAACCACTTAACCTATTTTGATCAAACTCCGCTCAAACTGCGCTCCCTTGTCATCTTCATCTTCCTATATGCTTGCGAAGCATGGACCCTCACAGCAGATCTCCAACGAAGAATACAAAGCATGGAGATGAGGTGCTACAGAAGACTTCTGGGCATTTCCTATACCCAGCACATCACCAACGACGAAGTCCGACAGACCATCACACAAACCATTGGACAACACGATGACCTGCTCACAGTGGTGAAGAAACGGAAACTCCGATGGTATGGCCATGTCACCAGATCATCAGGCCTTGCAAAGACTATTCTGCAAGGCACATTGCAAGGAGGTAGAAGAAGAGGGAGACCGAAAAAGAGGTGGGAGGACAACATTCGAGAATGGACTGGTTTGACACTGAGCGAAGCCATCAGGGCTGCTGAGGACAGAGAAAGATGGAATATGCTGGTTAAACGATCATCTGTGGTGCCCCTACGACCTCAGGGTTACGGGACAGGATAGGATATGATCCATATAGGAACATTACCTAGGTTAGTGGCCTGCCTCTCGTGCCATCATATTTGCTATTTGCTAAAGAACGCACCGAACATTGTCTCTGTCTCGGAATGGCTCGGTAGGTAGAGGGGGACGAACTCGTGTTCCAGAGGTAGCTGCTGCTGATTCGTTCGCCCAGATGGACCCAGACATTTTAGGCTACTGTAAGCACTGGCCGTCTTATTTCTGGGATTTTATCGGGTCGTCGTGTCAGTGCGTAGTGGCTTAGGATTAGGTCAAGATTAGGGATAAGTACGGTGTCCCATTCTCTCTTGTCCTGGGTAGTGCTGCACTGCGTTGCGACTGCTGTGCTTTATGTGATAAAGCAGTCCCTATTTCGCTAGTTCCATTTTCCTGTTTAGATGTTTGACTAATACCCTATTGCAGTATTGATGTAGTTTTTTAGATCATGTTTTGTATTCTTACAGATCAAATGTCGTTCCATTAAATCCGTGTGTGTGTGTGTGGGGGTGTGTGTGTGTGTGTGTGTGTGTGTGTGTGTGTGTGTGTGTGCATGTGTGTGTGATTATGTTTAGACGCCGCTCTTATGACATACACTTGAGAATCTACATACGTTTTTCTGCGACTAGCACAATCCGAGGCGACTGGGAATGAGGAAGAAGGGAAAACTATATACACTGAAACAACCATCAAACATAGCAACAGTCAGATGGCCAACCCAACACTCACAGCCAATGTTTACGTCCGGGCCACCGGTAATCGAACCCGCAATCTTTGTAAAACGAGCTCGCCGTTCTACCAACTGAGCCAGCCACCTCTGCTTACACACACAACCATACACGGAAAACGAATTTCATTGGTGTAAATTTTAGACAGATTGCAACCAATACCATTATTGAAGACCGCTTTGTTGTCCCCGTAAACAAGGCCCACAAGAACATTTATTGCACGGCATGCAAAAGACCGCATAAATCTTTGGTGTAACTGTAAGAAAAAAAACTGGTTTATTTGACGTATATAGTACTAGAAGGATCGGACTAAGATCGATTCATTTGGTGTACAAAGGAGTGGCCCCGAGGCGCAGTGAAGTAGTTGCCGGTTTCCTATGCGGGTTCGATTCACGCAAGGGGCGAACGAATGTGATTTAGGTGCGAGACGATTTATGTCACCGAGGGTTTTCTCCGGGCACTCCGGTTTCCTCCCTCCCTTCAAGAAAAGTATTTGATGCAGTCGATGTAAACATTTCAAGAAATAAAAATTCGATTTGCATTCCAGCTTTTAATAGCGATCTCCCTGCCTTTACATCACATGCTTGAGTGGTGGATGTTTGTTGTGTGTGTGTGAGAGTGGGTGAAACATGTGAGGGTGTATGTTGGTACAGATCGCCGCGTTTTGAGCCTCTTACACGGTTATTATCAATAGTTTATTCAGCCCCGGTGCTTGAAACTTGATATGTGTAACCCGAACTCGTTTCCACGCAGCCTGTTCACTCAGCAACAAGGCAGGAGTCGTCGTATAAAGTTTTTCAACTTTATTCAGAAGAAGAAAAAAAAAGAGAAAAACAAGAAGAAGAACAAGAACAAGAAGAAGAACATTGTCATCATCGAAAACAACAATAGCAGCAGCAGCAACAACAACAAACGTTTTCGGCAAAATGTGTCATGCTGATTTGAATTTCCTTAGAGATATGATCGAACGGTTAGAGACCCAGTACAGACTGTTAACTTTGCAAAACAGAATTAAACCCGTACGCGCGCACTGTCCACACACACACACACACACACACACACACACACACACACACACACACACACACAAACACACACACAACATTTGGACACACTTTTCATTTTCGTGACATTATTTTGACATTTTCAAATTTTTGAACCTATCCCTAACCCTAACCCTAACCCTAAACCTAACCCTAAGCCTAAAACAGCTGTAACTCTACCGGAACCCTATTTTGACGTCAAAATAGGGCAGCCTTCCAAAAAAGTCAAAAGAAACCATGTGGAGTTCCATGAGTGTGTCACTGTAACGTCGTTTCTACATGCCCACATTTCCACACACACACTCACACACACGCACGCAAACAAATCTAAAGACGAGAGAACACTAACATTTGGGTTCATTCTGAAACTTTTTATTAAGCGTTACAAGTTACAGAAGTAGACTGGATTAAACTTTTTTCTTCAAAGGCACAGTCGGCATAGGGGGTGAGGCAATCCCCAACCTCCTTTTTGCGGATGACATTGATATATTGGCTGGAGAGGAACAAGAACTTGAACAGCTGCTATAGAGGCTTGACACCACCTCCAGAGCCTATGAAATGGAAATAAGTGCAGAAAAGACCAAAATGATGACCAACAACACCAATGGCATCAACATGGACATCAAAGTCCAATCCCTCAACACAGTGCATAGCTTCAAATATTTAGGAGCCATTGTATCAGACAATGGGTCCCGACCTTAAGTCCTCTCCAGGATCGCACAAACAACTGCGGCCCTGACAAGGTTGAAGCCCATTTGGAAAGACAGGACCACAGTCGACATTCCAAGGTAAGGCTGCTGCGCTCCCTTGTCATCTCCTCCTTCCAATACGCTTGCGAAAGATGGACCCTCACAGCAGATCTACAACGAAGAATACAAAAGAATGGAGATGAGGTGCTACAAAAGATTTCTGGGCATTTTTTAAACCCAGCACATAACCAACAACGAATTCCGATAGACCATCACACAAGCTATTGGAAAACACGATGACATGCTCACAGTGGTGAAGAAACGGAAACTCGATGGTATGGCCACGTCACCAGAGCATCAGGCTTTGCAAAGACCATCCTGCAAGGCACGGTGCAAGGAGGCAGAAGAAGAGGGAGACGAAAAAAGGCGTTGGAGGACAACATTCGAGAATGGACTGGCTTGACACTGAACGAAGCCTTGAGGGTTGCTGAGGATAGAGAAAGATTTAGTACGCTGACTAAACGATCATCTGTGGGGCCCCAACGACCTTCGAATTATGGGATAGGATAGGGCAGGATTACTTTTCAAGTCCAAGAGTGTGTCACTAGCATGCATGATATTTTTTGGAGGTTGACGCAGAGGTCGGGGGGTGGTGGGTGGGGGTACAGGGGGTAGGTTTTGGACAGTAGCAGACTCGACAAAGTTTAACTTCTCAAGATCGTGTCTTTAGCACATATTTTACTTAGAGGTCGGTATTGGATGAGTGTGGGGAGCATAGGGGCAGGGGTGGAGTGGTGGGGTGGGTGTAGAATGGTGGAAAAATTGGACTTATCAAGTATTCAAGAAACGTAGCTTAGGTATTAGTCACACACATTATAGGACCGCAAGACCTTAATCTTTCAAAGTTGCGAAAAGATCAATGCTTACCTTCTAAAGGTGTCCAGGACTGTGAGATTATATCAGTCCATGAGCCTTGTGATTTGAAGTTGGAAAGTCCTCAAACGAAATTCACATACAGTCTGCCTGTATTATTACAAATGGTTCGAGTCTTCTGTATAGCTTTAAACCATGTAAAAAAGCACTTTGTAGCAGAGAGGTCACATTCCTACTGCAAGCTCTGTTGGCAAAAAAATGTATTTAATTGTATGCCATCTAATATAGTTCAAGAAATGTTTTGTAAATATCTGAGTTGAAATGTGTAAAAATCTTCTATAGTTAGGTAATCTTGAAATACCGAAACTCTATGTACTCGATACAAAATCTTTCAAATTTGTAATGTTATCTATACTCAAGACATAATACGCCACTAAAAAGATTGCACGATATTTACATTTTTTTTCTCAAGAAAGTTTAACCACTTAAACAGTGTATACTTTAGAATAATCTGGAAGTCTTTGAACAGTTTAAAATCTTAGAAGAAAGGTCCAAAAATTACACACATTCACTACAAAATCGGTCAGAAATGTTTTCTGTCTAAAGAAACACGTAACGACGCTGAAATAATGTTTACCTTACAGCGCTAATATACACAATTTTTAAGAAAGTTTCTCCGCTTTCACTTTAAAATTCCCTAAAATATATTTCAGAAATATTTTCTGTCCAAAGAAAACCCGCATCTGCCCAAAAATTACACACATTCGCTACAAAATCTTTCAAAAAAATTAATGTTTTCTGTCTAAAGACACACGTAAGTACTCCGCTGAAAAGATATTTACAACATGACCGTTATAATACAACATTTTAAAGAAAGTTGCCCCACATTTACAAACACTCCACACTAATCTCGCCGACTTAAACAGTGTGAAAGTTTTAGAAGATAAGGGCAGTTAGCAGGGAGTGTTAGATTTCCTTTTTGAACTTTCCATAAAACTAGCTTACGCCACTTTGGTAGGAACTCAGTGTTTTAGAATAGTTTTCCAACTCCTGTAGTTGTGAAGTCTTGAAGAGACGCCATTCACATAATCGAAAGATTACAGACGGCCGGCTTATACTGTTTACGTCAGATCGAACTAGTGAAATCAATTCAGCTTTCCCTTCAAAAGCGTGTGGGTTAATTTAGGCTCACCATTACAAAGACTCTTTCTAAAGTTATGTTCACGCCTACTTTGTAACGAGAGAGCGTAGAAGTCTTAGTAAAAAGCCCTTACACATTTCTTTGAACCCTCTAAAGAACTGCGTAGGCTATGTCTGTGGTAAAGACTATATTTTAAAATATTTACGCGAATCGTTTAGTTTTGAAGCCTTGAACAGCACGTCGCACCAAAAAGAATACAGATGAAAGTCTATATACCTGATCTGAATAAATCAACTTAAACATGCTTACGCTACACGTTTTGTTTGCGTTTTTTAAAAGAAAATTTAGCAAACTATTAAACTATAATTTCTTTTCTATCACTATTCTTCTTTTTTTTTTTTAAATCTTCAAGACACACTCGCTGACCGACTACCCCTCGGCTACATAAGCTACTTTTGATTATGCCAGAGTTGAATAACTATATGAAAATCGTTAACACTGCGTTACGTTTTAAAATTCGGTTCGCATTTTTTCCTCTTTTTTTTCTTTTCTTTTTTTACACCGACTCGCCATAATCTTACGCTCCTTTTTAATCATCATACAAGCTTGAAAACTGTCCAAGTTATATCCCTCACACACAGTCTAATAAAAGTTTATTCCTCACACACACACAGTCTAATAAAAGACTATCCCTCAAACACCCAGTCTAATAAAAGACTATACCTCACACACACACACACACAGTCTAAAACAATACACAGACACTATTTTATGCCAGATGTGAATAACTCGTTAAAAATAGTTAGTTTTAACCTTCTGTTCACTTTATTACAAAAGACTAGCCATAATTTATGCTTCGGCCAACCTTCCTACTGTCAAAGATAAACCAGTCCTCATATCATACACAGCCTGATAGATTACGCAGGCACTGTTTACGCCAGAGGTGAATAACCATATAAGAGAAGCGATCGGAACCAGTGAGAGTTGTTGGAGTAGCTTGTTGAAGTAGTGAGTGTGTGTGTGCGTGCGTGCGTGTGTGTGTATGTGTGTGTGGGCATGTGTGTGTGTGTATTGAGGGCTTGACAACGGCAATGGGGCGCGCACAGGGAAACCTGTCCTGGCACTCTTTTGCTAGTCAGTCAACTAAAGCTGACACCTTTCCTACATAGCCTACTATACCTCGAACTCTCCCCTCTCCGCACCTTTCTCTCCCCTCTCCACTTTCTCCCCCATCACCACCCACCCAATCCTTCTTGAACCCTCCTCAACCCCTGCTCACTATTACCCTTGTACTTTTTCTCGTTTACTTTTATACACACACACTCTCTGTCTCTCTCTGTCTCTCTCTGTCTCTCTGTCTGTCTGTCTGTCTCTCTCTCTCTCTCTCTCTCTCTCTCTCTCTCTCTCTCTCTCTGTGTGTGTTTCTAAGTCACTGCAAGTTAATAGATTGCTTAAATTAGTTGTTGGAACGTGGCCAGGCACTATCTTATTTACACAATCTATTAACTGCTGCGACAGGACGTTACGGCTCCAACATATGCATCCTCCCTCGAACAAGAAATTTGACCTATGTTTTGCTTTCACTGTCTGCTTATGGGTCTGTCTGTTGGGTGCTGTCTTCATTCTCCTACCGTCAACTTACCTGTGGAACCAGTTAAGTAACCTGCCCTGCGTTTAAGCCACGTTTAACTAGTGTCGCTTTCCCCTTTCATTTCTCTAAATACCAGTGTGGTCTATTCCTTTTTGTGTGAGTGAGTGAGTGCGTGTGTGTGATAGGTGCGTGTGTGTTTGTGTGTGTGCGTGTGTTAGAGTGCGCCCGCTTGTATATAGTGTTATTGTCTTTTGTCGTGTCATATAGCGACGCGCCAATTTGTGACTGTCTTTTTGTGACTGCAGATTTCTTGACTTTGATCATGCAGTGTGTCTTAGGCAAGAAAGACCTGGATCCTCTCCAGGCTGTTGGCCACAGCCGATATCCACGAATACAGTGTGGCTCGCCTTGGCCCCGAGCACGTGGCCGTTGAACCTGTAGTAACGTGAGGTTCCTCCGTCCTGGCCGGTGACTTCTTTGTAGAAGACTTTCACCTAGTGATGCCGTGCTGACATCACCCCTGTTAGTCGCCTTTTACGACACGTCGGGAAACGTTGGGTCAATTCTAATCAGTGCCCGAACCCACAGGGCAAACCAGATCATCAGGTCTTGCAAAGACCATCCTGTAAGTCACAGTGCAAGGAGGTAGAAGAAGAGGGAGACCGAAAAAGAGGTGGGAGGACAACATTCGAGAATGGACTGGTTTGACACTGAGCGAAACAATCAGGGTTGCTGAGGACAGGGAAAGATGGCATATGTTGGTTAAACAAAAATCTGTGGTGCCCCTATGACCTCCGAGTTACGGGATAGGATAGGATAGGATAGGATAGATTTCTTGACTTACCTTGAATTCACTTGGACGCAAGCACAAGTCGTGTAAGATCACTCAGTTGTCCATCACTGGATAAAGGTGCGCTACAAGCTGACAGTTGATCCTAAATAGCAAAACGGTAGATGGCGTACTATGTATCATGGATAGAATGGGCGGGAACAGATTGTCTTTGGAGAAACGAAACCGCCGGTCAAACGATTTATTCCCAGACCGCGTAATATAAGAACGAATCTATAATATCTATATTTAGACAGGGATAGATAGAAAGATAGAAAGATAGATAGATAGATAGATAGATAGATAGATAGATAGATAGATAGATAGATAGATAGATAGATAGATAGATAGATAGATAGATAGATAGATAGATAGATAGATAGATAGATAGATAGATAGATAGATAGATAGATAGATAGATAGATAGATAGATAGATAGATAGATAGATAGATAGATAGATAGATAGATAGATAGATAGATAGATAGATAGATAGATAGATAGATAGATAGATAGATAGATAGATAGATAGATAGATAGATAGATAGATAGATAGATAGATAGATAGATAGATAGATAGATAGATAGATAGATAGATAGATAGATAGATAGATAGATAGATAGATAGATAGATAGATAGATAGATAGATAGATAGATAGATAGATAGATAGATAGATAGATAGATAGATAGATAGATAGATAGATAGATAGATAGATAGATAGATAGATAGATAGATAGATAGATAGATAGATAGATAGATAGATAGATAGATAGATAGATAGATAGATAGATAGATAGATAGATAGATAGATAGATAGATTTTTAAGTCCTATAACAAGGGAGGCATTGAAACGGACCTATTGTATTATTTGCGCAACTTTTATCTATCATAGGCCTATGTCGTTTCTATCTAAGGGAAAATTACATGTTCATTCTTACGCGGTTCGTTTATAAGTGCAGAGAAGACCAAAATGATGACCAACAACACAACAATGGCATCAACATGGACATCAAAGTCCAAGGCCAATCCCTTAACACAGTGCATAGCATCAATTATTTATGAGCCATTGTATCAGACAATGCGTCCCGACTGGAAGTCCTCTGCAGGATGGCACAAACAACTGCGGCCCTGACAAGGTTGAAGCCCATTTGGAAAGACAGGACCATCAGTCTACATTCCAAGGTAAGGCGGATTCGCTCCCTTGTCATCTCCACCTTCCTATACGCTTGCAAAACATGGACCCTCACAGCAGATCTCCAACGAAGAATACAAAGCATGGAGATGAGGTGCTACAGAAGACTTCTGGGCATTTCCTATACCCAGCACATCACCAATAACAAAGTCCGACAGACCAAAACACAAGCCATTGGACAACATGATGACCTGCTTACAGTGTGAAGAAACGGAACTTCCGATGGTATGGCCACCACGTCACCAGATCATCAGGCCTTTCAAAGACCATCCTGCAAGGCAAAGTGCAAGGAGGCAGAAGAAGGGGTAGACAGAAAAAGAGGTGTGAGGACAATATTCGAGAATGGACTGGCTTGGCACTGAGCGATGCCATGAGAGTTGCTGATGACATAGAAAGATGGAGTACGCTGGTTAAACGATCATCTGTGTTGCCCCAACGACCTTCGAGTTACGGGATAGGATAGGATAGGATAGGATAGGATAGGATAGGATAGGATAGGATAGGATAGGATAGGATAGGATAGGATAGGATAGGATAGGATAGGATATTTCGCGGTTTGGGAATAAACCGTTTGATCGGCGGATTGTTATCTCCAGAGATACAGTGACTGCCTGACCCCCACCTTTTCTATCTACATGTATGACACATAGGTACGCTATGTACCGTTGTGCTATCGATGATAATAATAATAATAATAATTACTGTATTTATAATGCGCTTATCTTATAATAATTATAACTCTAAGCGCGCACTCACAACTCACGCACGCATGTGCACGCTTTAGACAATGACACATGTAACAATTACGCAAAAAATACATTCACTCAAATATACTCATACCACAAACAGACCAGACACTATATGCAAGAGACAGCTGGCGATGGGGTGCGTAGTGAGGTCATAGTGTTAGAACTGCTTGAAAAGGTAAGTTTTGAGGGCAGACTGGAAGGAGGTGGGAGAGGGTTTCTGACGGAGAGAGAGTGGAAGAGTATTCCAGATGGATGGGCCGTAGACGGAGAAGGAGCGGGACCCGAACGTGCTGAGTTTGGAGCGAGGAATGCGGAGGCGGAGAGGGTCGGAGGCAGAGCGAAGAGAGCGAGAGGGAATGTATGGGTGAAGTAAGTCAGAGAGATAGAGAGGAGCGGAGTTGTTGAGGGACTTGTAGCAGAGAGACAAGGTCTTGTATTGAATGCGTTGGGAGATGGGAAGCCAGTGTAGGGCTTTGAGCAAGGGAGTGACGTGGTCAGATTTCTTCTTTCTGAGGACGAGGCGGGCAGTATTGTTTTGAACGCGTTGGAGAGGGAGAGTGGTGGAGCGGGGAAGGCCGGAAAGAAGGGAGTTGCAATAGTCGATGCGAGACAGGATGAGGGAGACAGCAAGTTTGGTGGCAGCTTCAGTGGTGAGGTATTTTCTG